>JAQQSK010002593.1:0-22236 GCA_028658325.1 Potorous gilbertii | reverse complement strand
CCCGCACAGACAACCCACCATCCTCGCTTTCCCTCACGGCCTCCTACACACAGCCACCTGCTCTTTCCCAATCTACATGAACATTAAGTCGCAGGGGACATAGTCTCACCCCAGTCCATAATGTAGACCCCCCCCCCCCATCGGCACCGCTTCCTCTTCCCTCCATACAAACCAGGGCACCCCCGCCTCTTATGTAGGACCTTAGGGGGTGCCCTTTTTAGAAGGCTTTCTTTCTCTTTTCTCCGCCGGGCAGATTAACAGCCGTGGCTCGTCACCCTCTATCTCACTGCTAGCACGTTCAGGTCACCATCCTCACCCCACAAAACTTGGTTTTCTCCACCCCTCCCTCTGGTCTTCTCCCTCCATGACCCACTCAGCTCCCAAGAGCTTCCTATTAATTTCCCCTTTCTCCCCCCAAGCCGTGCCTAGCACCCCCACCCCGCTCCCTCTGGAGTCTGTCTACTCTAGGGCATAGACCACACTACACTCACAACCCTCCTGCACTATGCCTCCCCAGGGCCCAGAACAGCGGCTTTTATAGGGTTCCAAACGTATCACTCAGTTGACACTCATCGGGAAGATTCCTCCGCGACCGTTAAAAAAGTTCCTCTCGGGCCTTGGGCCTTTGCCCTTGGCCTCACTTTTACCCAATTCTCTCTCCAAAGCCCTTCCCCCTTCGAAATCAAAGTCGTAGACTGGAGGTTCGGGGGTGAGGGGGGCTCCTGCAGCCCCTCCACCGCACTGTACCCCTGAAAGCCCTGCAGTTCTCTGATACGCAAACTTAAAGAGAAGCATTTTTGTAGGGGTTTCACGTCTCTAGGCAAGCCTTAGAGGATTCGATTTTTGAGGGGAGCCCCCAAACCTCCAAACCCCAATCTCATCTCGAACTTTCCTCTCTCAAAACAAAGGGAAGAAAGAAGGTCCGGCACTCCCCAGGGCGCGGCCGGCGGACGGATCTCTGCGAAGGAACTGAATAACTGGTGGAGGACAGCGCGTCCTCCGAGAGGGCGGGGGAGGAGTGGGGGAGGAAGAATGCGCAGTCATCCTGGGGCCGTGTGCAGAGGGGCGCGTGACTCCCGGGCGGGGGCGGCAGCAGCTGCAGCCTCGTGATTCATCCGTTGACGTCATCACCGCCTCCCGCTCCCGGGAGGCCGGGGCGTGAGGCCTAGCGCGCGTGCTCAGAAAGAGGACCACAGCTGCAGGATGGGGTGGCGGGGGCAGGAGCCTTGTTAGGGAAAGAAAAGAAGTGGGTCAGGGGTCCGCGGGGGAGGTGAGGAGGGCGGGGCCACAGCGCCCTCCGTCCTGGGGTATTACCCCTCCCCTGTACCCCAGAGAGGGGGACCCTCGAGCCTGGCCGGTCCGGTCCTCCTGTGCTCCGTGGGCCCCCCCAGGCCTGGTCCGGGCACCCCGGGATCGGCCCGTGCGAACCGCAGGCCTTCCTTGATTCGGCCTGCAGGAGGTCCTCCTCTCGCAGATAGCCACCCTCGGGCCGGGGCACGAATCCTGGACTGGTTTGTCATTTCCTCTCCAGCTCATCTGTACAGATGAGGAAACTGAGGCAAGCAGGGTTCAAGTGCCCTGCCCAGGGTCACGCAGCTAGGAGGTGCCTGAGGCCGGATTGGAACTTGAGTCTAATGACCCCCTGCACCACCTGGCTGGTGCCCACCATCAGATTTGGAGCCCCTGCCCACGCATTTCCTTCCCTTGTTTAAAAACAATCTTAGGGAGGGCTCCTTGGCATCCTCGGACTGACAAACGGAGGAGGGAGGGCACTCTGGTGGTATAGGATGGCAGGATTTGAACCCAGGGCATCTGACCCCCCCTCCCCAGCCACTGTGTGGTGTGGCTCCTGCCTAATTCTAGGGCTCCAGTTTACAGAGTGGAGAGGCAGGCTTCTGGGGAGGTAACGACCAAGGTCCCTGGGTGCTGGGTAGCCCATGTTCTAGGGCTCTGAGAACACACATTGGTATACATTGTAGTCTCCGGTTTAGAGAAGCCTTTTGGGGAGGGGTAGGAAGGGGCCGGGGCTCTGTAATCGTTGGGCAGGCTGGCCTTCAGGATAGCCCCCTTCTCCCAAGGATGTATTTAAACAACTCAAGTTAGACGAGTGAAATGAAGCATGTAGGACTTTCCCCACCCAAGTTCACTGATCCCCCGAACTCTATCCAGGAGCCCTGGGAGGAAGGAGAGGGGAGTGGGTCAGGCCAGGTAACACATGGCCTAGCTCCTTGGCTGGGGAAGGGAGTTCATTTGGGGTGATGAATCTACTGCTCCAGGTCCTGCACAACAAGGACAAACAAAAAACTGAGTCCCTGGTAACTGGGAGGGGAAGCTGGCTGAGACGATAAACAGAGACCATGTGGTGTCCTAGGCAGCAGCTCCAAGATGGTGCCCATGGGCCTGGAGCCAAAGGGCCACTGCCCTTGGGCCAACCAGCTGCCAATGTGCTGAGGAGGACCTGCCCTGGCTTGTTCTAGCTCTGCCCAGCTGCCTGCCCCACCCCTGGGCCTCCAACTGCCTGGCAGGGCCGTTTATTTAGAGAGGAGGGGGTGGGGTGGTTGAGGCACCCTCACCCCAGGACAAAGCCCATAGGAGCTCTCCTGTCTAGGCAGTTTACTCCCCACATGACCTCCCTGCCTCCATGTCCTCCTGATCGTGAGGGGGCTGGATTCCTTGATCTCTGGGGGTCCCTTCTAACTCTGCATCCCCTTAAAAAAGAATCCCCTCGCCCTGCCAGTCTATCAGTGGGGACAGGGCCTGGGAAAGGAATGTGAAGTAACCCAACATGATGAGTCACCTAGTTTTCAGCAAAGCACAAACTAAGTGAAGCTTGAGGTCTTACCCAGCCCTTTCTAAAAACCCTGCAAAGGCTCAGCTTCTTTTCTGAATTCAGGTAACAGTCTTCTGTGGGGTCACCAGACCAGGGACTGCCTGAGAATGGGCCAGACTGGGTCACACCTGAAGGAAGAAACTTTGGTCATGAGCCCAAAGAGCTCGGTCTCCAAGAGAAGGGCTTGGAGTTGCTGCTGTTGGCATTTGTAGGAAGATGAGACAGCACTGATGTTTAGGACAGGGTGAGGTGAAGGTGAGGTGATTAACTGAGGAGGTGAGTGTCTGGAGCAGCTGTGGGGAGGGGCTGGCAAATTCCCTGCTGCCTTTCTGGAAAGCGAGATGGAATTATGCAAGAGAAAATATTGGATTGTTCTGACTCTGACCCTGGCAACCAACCCTTCATCTGAGGCGATAAACCAGAGATTGCTGACAGCAAGAAAAATCCCCCAGGAACAAAAGTGATCCTTGCTCACTGTCACAAAAAAGCCGGAAATGAAATAGGTGACTAAGAGCTGTGGACTGGGCACCTGGTGGGTCGTTTCTGTCTGTGTCTACCCACTGCCCAGCACAAAGCAGGTGCCTAACACATAAGTTTTAATCGATTGGTGGAGGGAGGAAGGGAAGGAAACAATGAGAGAGAGGGAGACACAGATGGACAGAGAGAGAGAAAGTGAAGGAGCGAGACAGAAGGACAGAAAGAGGGAGAGAGAGGGGAAGGAGAGGAGAGAGGAAGGGTAGAGAGATAGGGAGAGACAGCTTGAGAAAGGACACACTGCCCTCTCTGGTATAATAATAATCTAATGACTTGTTTTGTATCATTTCTTCCTGGGGAGAAGTTATTTTAGTTTGTTGGGAAGTCATGGTTGCGTCATCACCGAAACAGAAGGTAACAGAAAATGAAGATAAGTCAGAGAGCTGTTTATGAGGATGGAGGCAAGGCACCTGGGTGTGGAGGGATGGGGGAGGAGGCTCTTTGTCCTAAACTCGGGCTGTTGTCCTTGGGTAAAAGCAGCTGGGCAGATGGATTGGTGGAGGGCCTGGGATGGCATGGCCCAGGATGGGATGACTCATTCCTGCCAGAGCTGGGGCCACAGCTACAGTGTTTTCTGTCCTCCTATCTCCCCTCCCCTCTCCCCTTCCCTCCCTTTCTCCCCCCTCCCTTCTTCCCTTCCCCCTTCCTTCCTCCCTTCCCATCCTGCTCAAGGAGCCCAGGGAGGAAAGTAAACAGGAAGGGGGAGGGGAGAAGGGATGTCTGCTTTTGCACAACATGTTTGGCCCCCGAGCTTCCAGTGGGTGGCAGAGGTCATTCTTTACCTTTCAGGGGAGGATGAACAGTTCCATACATACTCCCCTCCTCCTCATCCCTCCATTCTAACAGCTTACAGAGCAGGCCAGCCTGGAGAAAATTGGGTAACTTTCCATGTGACATCAGCTCTGCAGTTCTGAGTGGGGAGAAGAGAGGAGACTGAAGAGCCTTGCTCCCAGACCTGGTGATGCTTGTGTTGGCATCATCATCCCCAGGGACCTTCTGCATGCCCAGGGCGGGGCAGCTTCTCTTGTGGCTTAAAGGGCATGAGCAGGACCTTGGCCACGGAGATCAGGAAGAAGGGGGAGCTAACCTGAAATCATTCTGAGAAGGCAGGCCCAAGAAACAGTAGATGGTGCTGCCTCTGAAGGAAGGAACTGCCCCAAAGTTAACTAGCTAGATCATCTAGTCAGGGCTTGCTCTGTGCCAAGCCACTGTGCCAAGGCCACTGGGGATCTCAGCACATATGAACCAAACGTTGTTGTTCGGTCTCGTCCAGCTCTTTGTGACCTCCATTTGGGGTTTTCTTGGCAAATATATAGGAGTAGTTTGCCATTTTCTTATCTTATTTCATTTTACAGAGGGGGAATCTGGGGCAAACTGACACAGAGCTCTTACAACATAACCTGGGAGCTAGGGGGAATCAGGAATTCTGCAGTTACGTTAAATCATGAAGGAAATCAGAGATTCCAAGAGGCAGAAGTGAGGGGGAGAGCCTAGGGATCATCAGCCAGTGGGTCCAAAGGTGCAGAGATGGGCTGTCCTCTGTGAGGAACTGCCAGAAGGCCCCCTCAACCCCCAGGGAAGTTACTTGTGCAGTCAAGTGCTGCCCAACCCCCTCCCCTCTTTGGAGATGATGGGTGACTCTGGGTGGGTTACGTGCCCTGCACCATCAGACTTATCTAGTTTGGCAAATCTGTTTTTTTCCCTCTAGCTTTTACAATCTTGGTTACAAGGGAGGGCAGGCAGAAAAAGGGGGTCATGTCGAAGCAAGCTATCAGTAAAACAAAGTTTAAAACAAAACAAAGACAGTGCCCCAAAGTGGAGCTGCCACACGGCCCTGGCATCTGTGGAGATCACCATCAGTATGATTCGCTTTCTCTGGCTAGGCATGGACAAAGTCAACTGGGGATCTGAGCCAGTTGCCACAATGAATACTTACTTCTCAGTGTGGGAGGCAGCATGGGTTGGGAAAGAGACTGGATTTGAGACAGGAGGACATTCTGTTCCAGCCCCAGTGACCTGGGCAAGTGACTTAATTTTTCTGAGCCTCACTTTCCTCCTTTCCTTTGTGAAATAGGGGTGTTGGTACAGATGACCTGTGACCTCTCAGATCTAGATCTCTGTGCAATATTCAACCTGTATAACCTCTGAGATAAACGTCCTTCATTGCCGAAGAAGACCATGCCATCAGAGAAATGATGATGTGACGGGTTGAGTGAAGGAGGGCTGGGCATTTATTAACCACCCACTATGTGCCAAACATTGGGGATACAAAGAGGACAAGCTCCAAGGAGGAAAAGTGTTGTGGAAAGGTGGGGGTGGGGAGGGGAAGTCCCAACTCCCATCTCAGTAGCCATCCAAGGAACAATTATTAATGACCTATATACAGGAGAGGCATTGTAGGAAAAGTGCTTACAGTGCTTGGTGTGGAGTTGCCTACTGTGTGCATCAGGAGGGCCTGGTCTCAAATCCTTGGCGCAGGGTGTGGATGGTAGACGGCCACACCCTCAGAGGGCAGGCTGGTGCCTGGGAGGTCTTGGGGTGTTGGGTGTGCTGAAGATTCTCTGAACGCTGGAATGTTCTCACCCCGAATCTTTTCATCTGAGATGCCAACATGGGAAACTTTAGAACTGATAATAAGAGTATTGACAAACATAACCAAGTAATTTGGGAGGAGGGTGGAAAGAGAGCCCTTAGCTGAAGCGTAGTGATGAGATGAAGAGCCTCAAAGGGAACCCAGAGACCCAAGAGGCCAACCTCCATTGTTCAACCATCTGCCAGAAGAATGCTCTCACAGACTTCATCAGGTCCTTTGCTTCAAAAACCCATGGTGGTTTTTGGAAGCAAGTCTAAGCAAGCCTTCCCATTTCTCCCCCCAAAACCCTGCAGAAGCCCTTAGTTCCAACTTTTTAGCATTCAAGGCCCTCTATAACCTTTCCAGTCTCATCCCATTCTGCATTCCAGACAACCTGGACAAAATTCTAGCCTGTGCTCTCTTGCCAAGAGTCTTTGCTGTATCTGTTCCCTTCTTGGATCTTGAATTACCATGCATTCTTTTAAAAAAATTTTTTTCCCCATTTTATGTAAAGACAATTTTTGAAATTCAGTTTTTGAAAGATTTTGAGTTCCAGATTTTTCTCCTCAAGATGGCAAGCAGTCTGATAACAGGTTCTACATGTACAATCATTTAAAACATTTGCATATTAGTCATGTGAAAGAAGAAACAGAACAAAAGGAAAAAACCATGAAAAAAGTGACAATGTTATGCCTCAATCTGCTTTTAGACTCCACAGTCCTTTATCTGGGTGTGGACAGCGTTTCCGTCACGAGTCCAAAGGAAGTGTCTTGAATTGTCGTGTTGTTGAGAAGACCTAAGTCAGTCATAGTTGGTCATCGAACACTTAGTTACTGTGGAGAATGTTCTCCTAGTTCTGTTCACTTCACTCTTGCTATGTGTTCTTAAGAGGTGACTCAAAACCCACCTCTCCAGGGAGGTGTCCCTGTTCTCCAGCCCCCATCTCCATCTTGGTCACGACTTCCTCTTCAGACCTTTGTTATTTATTGAGCAACGTTGGGTCTTACAAACACTTGGGACAGTGGCACCCAACCAATGAGGGCAAAGGATAGTGTCTTACTGAAAAAAGAAAATTGGGACTTCTGCTTAATCAATATTATCAGCCTTGATTTTCAGGTGAGGCCTGCTATGAATTATTAAACTAACTTGTATTACTGATTTGTTAGTTTCAGTGAGTCTAAGTGGTAGTTTCTTTTGTAAGATTCCCCTTTTCTGTGTGAATCAAAGTTCCCTTTTTTTGTGTGTTAATTCCTCATTTGTTCTGATGGAAAATGACCAACTTTCCTCATGATGCCAGTAAAGTCCCACTGCTGGTGGTGTGACTAGCCTGCTGAACCACAAGCTTTGGGAGTGCACTGCCAAACAGAGAAAAGGGGTGTTTCCTAGGCAGGGATGGTCCAACTCTCCAGTTCCCCATTCCCAGAAATAGGTTCTGTTTCTACCTTATTTCCAGTAACAGTTTCTGTTCTTCTTGTTCAAGATGACCCAGATACGTTAGCCCACCGTGTGGCAGATACAATTTGTGGTTAGCACCCTCTGCAGCAACCAACCAGGCAGTGGTAATGTCCATGACTCCAGGTTTTGTCATTTGTATGAGTTCCTCTTTGTGGACTCTAAAAAAGCTCTATAAAGTCTCCATGGCGATTGGGGGTCCTTGGCTGCTGAGGCAACCCTATTGGCAATTACTAGCCTAGCTAGTATGGAGCTGGGGACACCATAGGCATAGAGTGCTGGTCCTGGAGTCTAAGGGAGACCTGAGTTCAAATTTGGTTTCGGACACTGAGGAGCTGTGTGACCCTAGGCAAGTCACTTCACCCTGTTTGCCTCAGTTTCCTCATCTGTAAAATGAGCTGGAAAAGGAAATGACAAACCACTCCAGGATCTCTGCCAATAAAACCTCCAGTGATCAGAAGAGTTAGGCACAAGTGAACAGCAGCCTTGCTAATAAATGGAATGTGAGCAGTTTCTCTTCACTGCAGATTTCTATTGCCACACTATCTCAGCTTGGTACCAGCCCCAGTGCCTAGCACGGAACTCTGTAAACAACAGGGGCTTAAGAACTTCCTGATGATTTATAGAATAGAGCCTGTTGATAGACTCTAAGAAGACACAGCATTGTTCTGTATTCTGGAGACAGGAGTTAAGGGTGCGGGAAGGTGTTAGATTTTAGGTCAAATGAGATAATATTTGTAAAAAACCAAAACAAAACCCAGTATAGTACCTAGTATACTGTAAGCACTATATAAATACTTACTCCTTTGCCTTGCACCTTTACATGTCAAGACTTTGGAGGCAACAAACTGGCTGAGTTCAAGGACCAGCTCCAGGGAGTATGGAATTTTCCCTTCTCTGAGACAGATTACTTATCTGTAAAATGAGAAACTATACTCTCTCTCCTTTCCTCCTCTCTCTCTCTCTCTCTCCTCTTCTCCATCTCTCCTCTCCCCCCTTTCTCTCTCCTCTTCTATCTTTCCCTATCTCTTTCTGTCTCTCTTCTCCTCTCCTCCCCACCCTTCCCCTCCCCTTCCCCCTCTCTCTTTCTCTCTCTCTCTCTCTCTTTCTCTCTCTCTCTCTCTCTCTCTCTCTCTCTCTCGGCTGTTCTGGGGAACTCACTTGGTAAGCCGCCAACCCTGGTGACAATGTGACCTCCTCTGGGATACTTATGCCCAACAGCACAAATGTGCACACAGTAGGCACTTAATAAACGCTTGTTGATTGATTAATCTGTAAGCAAAACTGGGCCACTTTTCGGGGTGCCACACCTTAGGGAACAAGACCTTCTGTTGGAATTACAGGTGTACAGGGAATCTAAGCCTTAACGGTGCCCCAGCTTCCAGACATCTCCAGAACGTTGAAATCACCAGCCCTGTAGGGCCCCGCCCTCTGGAAACCTCTCTCCTCTGCCCCTCCCAAGAATGCCAACTAGGATACTCGGGGGAATCAGTCTGAGGCCTTGGAAAAAGAAGGCGTCTCTGTCCCTGCCTGCAGTCTTAGACGCCCTGCCTCAAACAGACGCTGTGTCCTGGGTTAAAAATAGTCACGTACTAGGAGCTGCCAGTTCCTGGGGGTGGGGGGCCATCTGAAGAGGAGAGAGGCAGGGACTGGCCCAGAGGGCCAAGTAAGGGCTCCAGGGCCAGGTCTCTGCTGCTGCCTCCAGGGGGCAGAAGCTCTTAGCCCCTAGAGAGGGCCAATCTCGATAGCATGACGATAGTAACAAAATATTTCTGTGGGCCAGGCCCCGTGCGAGGGCTTTATAATTATTATGTCATTTTGTCTTCATGAAAATCCCGGGCAGGTCGACGTTATCCTCATTTTACAGAGGAAGAAACTGGGGCAAACAGGGCTTAGATGACTTGCCCAGATGTCACAGCTGGGAAGTGTCTGAGGCCTGGATTTCCAGCTGCCCTGAGAATTAGTTCCCCCAAAATCCTAATATCACTCTGCACCAGGGAACCCCACAGAGAGTGCCAGTGTTAGTGGGCAGGAATTAGAAGGCACCAGCTGTGAGATCCCAGCCGCCCAGTTCAGCCTCCTTGGCCCCTTCTAGCCTAGGATCTCCAAGCCTCTGACTCCATGATGCTGCCCTGGTCCCCCAGGGCCCCACTGCCCCTCTGCTGCACCCCCATCCAGAGCCTCAGACCAGGGCTGGGGCTCGAAGCCTGGGTGGGGCTCGGGGCCTGGGGGGCTCGGCTGGGCAGGGGGCTCCCATCACACCGCGGGGGTTGATGCTCAATGCAGCTCCTCCAGCCTCAGTTGCTTCTTCTGTAAAATGAGGGGCGGGCGTGGACTCGCCGCTCTTCGAGGTCCTTGCCAGCTCCAGGGTCTTTGTCCCGGCTCCCTTTCTGTTCCCACCCTCCGTTCCCCTCATTTTGCTGCATTGCAGAGGTTTAAGACCAAGGCCAGTCAGAGAAAGCAGAGTAGGATTCCTGTGCCATCTGCTGCTCAGACAGGGCACAGCAGGCCCTGCCGGCCACACCTCTGTATCTAGAACTGACTGACCCTGGGCTGTCTCATGCAGGGAAGGGCTCTGTGTGTGCCAGGCCTCACCAAACCTCTACCTGGGCAGAAAGCCCTCCGTGCCTCCCCTTCCCCTCAGAGAAAGGGAGCCTGGGTCATCTGGTCTGTGCCAGCCTGTGCCCAGACCAGGACTACTCACTGGAGGGCAGGTGATAAACATTCTGCTCCCTGAGCCTCAGTATTTCTGCTCTCCCCTCTTCCTGCACCTTCTGTCTTCTGCATTTCTGAGGAGTCCACAGACTGCCCCTGGGTGTCCACACCAACAGGCAACGATCCCTTGGTCTTCCTGTCGGGACTGTTTAGAGCAAAGCCTTTGCCCTCAAGCCGTGGGATTGAGAACGGTGAGCAGATCGCCCCCAATAAAGTGCCAGGCGCTCTGCTGCACCTGAGAGACAGAGAAAGGAAGGCAAGAACACAGACCCTTCCATGAGGACCCTCACGCCAATGGGGCGGGACAAGAAGGAAATAGCCAGATGTTTACTAGATGGAAACTGTAGATGGAAGGTCATTTCAGAGGGTAGGAGGCTGGGTTTGATGGGAGTCTTGAAGGAAGCTGGGAGGTTAAGGTGAGGAAGGAGGGCATTCCAGGCAGGAGGAACAGCCAGTGCAAAGACTTGGAGTCTGGAGATGGAGGGTCATGTGGGAGGAATAGATTGTATGTGGAAAGGATTAAGGTGAAAGATGACAGGGAAGGTAGGAGGGACCAGGCTGTTGGTTTTCTCTTGTTCAGTCACTTCAGGCACATCTGACTCTTTGTGATCCCACTGGGGGTTTTCTTGGCAGAGATCCTGGAGGGATTTGACACTTCCTTCTCCAGTTCATTTGGTAGATGAGGAAACTGAGGCAAACAGGGTGAATGACCCAGCAAGGAAGGGTCTGAGGCTGGATTGGAACTCAGAGCTTCCTGATAGGCCAGTCATCCTAGATCCTAGAAGGGATAGGGGTTACCTGCCTGCCCACTGGAGGTGATCCAGGGCAGGTGCCATGACACCTGTATTTGAGGAAGATCACTCTGATAACCCTCTGGTCAATGCTCAGCCTCGGGCCTTGGGAACTCAGGCATTTTCCTTGTCATTGGGAAGTGTTTCTCCTTTGTGGAACCAACATCTGTCTCTGTAACGTCATGGCAGCAGAGATCTCTGGAACAGATTGAGCCAGCACTGGACCGCTCACCTCCGTGGGTTCTGGACGTGGAGGGGCGGAGGGTGCAGAGCTGTCCAACCTGGAGGAATGGTCTGAGGAGATGTCAGGGAAGGGACTCGGTAATGAGATTTCAGCCTCGAGTCTAACTCCCTCATTTTATAGATGAGAATATGGGGCCCTGGGACTCACCCAAGGCCACATGGGTAGCAAGTATCAGAAGCATGATTTTGACTCTTGACTCTAGAACCAGGGCCCTTTGTGCCATACTATTATAGTAGGTTCTATGACTCCCATAGGTTGTACCTAATTTTGTTCTCTGGGACCAAGCAGGACAAATCAAACACCTGGGAAGCAGCATGGGGCTGCTGGACTTGGGGTCTTAGGCCCTGAGTTGAAATCCTGGCAAAAGCTTTTATTTCCTGTGTGACCTCGAGCAAGTCATTTGGTCCTTGGGCCTCAGTTTACCCATCTGTAAAATGAAGAGGTTCATCTAAATGACTTCCCCATTCCCTTCCAGCTCTGGATCCAGAGCCTATGGATCCCATTTTACTAGCCCTTCCCATGACATCCCGTTGGATAATTGAAGATGAATTGCACATTCTTCAACCCCCAGCCCCCTCCAATTATGTCTTTTTTTGTCTGACTGTTATTTAAGAAGGGCCCCCCCTTGGGTCCCATGGGAACTATGTTAGCTTCCTGTCTGCTTAAGTTGCTCCCACCATTGGGAAGGCCCTTCTGCCTCTGTCCCAAGAAAATGGCAGCCAGGGTCTGGAAAGTTAGAGGGCTGGTGAGTGGGGTCTACTGGGGAGTAGACACATCCCGTCCAGGAACAATAGTAATGTTGATTTGATCTCAGATCATGGTTTGTGGGTCCAGAATTTGGAAGGGGGATGGGGAGGAGGGGGAGCAGAAGGGGAGAAAGTCAAGCAGAAACTGAACAATGAGCAAAACCAGCCCTGCTCGCAGCCCAAGCCCAATTCTTCAGGAAGCCTGGCCTGGCTAACTTTGCCAACATGAACCTCTCCTTTCTCAATGAGGTTATTGTCTGGAGTAGACCTTTGGGAGCCTGGGAATCGTGGAAATTTTGAGTTAGGAGGCGTCTTGTGGTCATTCAGTCCATCCTGGAGGCATGAGTCATCCTGGCAACATTCAGAACAAACCCCCCCAGCACACACCAGGGCCCTCTCAGCCTAGTCCAAAGGAGCCCATTTTGTCTGGAAGTATAATGTAATCTGGCAAAGACTCATTAAACTCCTTGTGCTTGGTGCTGTGACAGTCCTAGGCCCAAAGCTACCTGCCTAGGACATCTTTCCTGAGCCCTTCCCCAAAGCCCTTCACTCTGATTAGCTCCTGTCTGCCCTGTACAGATCTTGTGTGGGTGTATGTATCCATACACACACATGCATGTCTTTGCACATTGCCTCCTCCATTAGAAGGTGAGCTGAGAGCAAGAACTGTTTAGTGCTGGGCACAGAGTGAGCTCTTATATGATCACTGTGGGGAAAGAACTGAACAGCTGAAGATTGGGAAGCTCCCCAGGAAGGATCCGTGTAGGAGAGGAGGGGACATCTTGCCCAATGGCGGAGGCAGCCTACATCAAGTCAGTGAGGTGGGGGTGGAATGTCAAGGTGGAGGTGCCTTAACCCCCTTCCCCCAGGGAGCCACACAAGCTTTCTGAATAAGGAATGAGGTGGCAGAGGCAACTTGGGAAGCCAGCCTAAACCTTGGTGTCCAGAACACAATCCAGGGGTTTAGCAAGGGCTGGGGACACTTAGCTTATGAGAGCCAGGTATTGAAGAGGGACACCTTGGGGTTGCTTGCTGCTAAAAGAGGGAAACGTGGCTTCTGATAGGCAGAAAAGGAGGTCAGGGGTGAGGTCACACCTGGGTGAGGGATACTGAGCTTTTTGGGGGAGACAGAGAACATTCTGGGGAGGTGGAGGCTCTCTTCTAAACTTGGAAATGTGCACTCGGTGGCACAGTGGATAAAGTGCTGGTGCTGGAGCTGGGAAGACCCGGGTTCAGATCTCACCTCAGACACTTACTAGCTGTGTAACTGTGGGCAAGTCACTTCACCCTATTTGCCTCAGTTTCCTCATCTGTTACATGAGAGGGTGGGCTTAGATGTTCTCTGAGGCTCTCCCTGGCTCTGAATCTATAGGGCCTAGGTGTCTGTGATCCCACCAACACCAGGCTTGGTGTTACTGAAGGAGTGCCTTGGATGACCCCCTCCAGCGCAACTGTGAATGGGAGCTGCTATCTGGGGCCAGGAAGGATAGGGCTGATGGCTTCTGATGATTCCAAGATACTTTTTCCAAACCCTCCACAGTGTTGATCTCAGCCCTCAGACAAACAACAAAGGCCTGGCTGCTGCTGCCCCTTTAGCTTCCTGTTCTGAGTATGTGGGAGTTCTTAACAAGGCCCTGACTGGTGTGTGATAATAAGTATGAGCTCAGAAACTTCAAATAAATCCCTCTCCTTCCCCAGAAAACGGGAGTTAGCTCTGTCCTTTCCAAGGGCTGGAATTCAAGAATTCAAGCCCTACCCTCCACAGGAGGAGGCCTTTGCCAGCTTTCCCTCCCTCCCACACACCTAGTCCCTTCTCAGTCAGATTGCCTTCCATCTAATCTGTCTATATCCTGAATGTAAACTCTTCGAAGGAGATTCTGCCCATCCCTGAGCCAAGGGCCTGAAACACAGCAAACACTTAATAAAGACTTACTGAGATAATGATGAGATTGTCCCTGGGGTTTCAGAAGAATAAAGAGTGTCTACACAATTGAGCAGTAATTCAGGAAGGAAGCTGACCCTTGGCTCTTGGATGTGAGCACTAACTGCAGCTAGAACACAGGCCTGAAGGCAGCCCAGCTCGTGTGCGTGTGTGTCTCTGCACGTGCATGTGTGTGTCTGTGCGTGTGTGTGTGTGCGTGTTGCACATTCCGGGGAGAGAGGGTGTTGGTGTGGACAGAATGCCAGACCTCATTGGCACTTGGCTTCAGTGTCAGCCCAGTCTCCTCCACAAGAGTTCCAGGGAGAGCAAAAAGAGGAAACCAAGGCCCAGAGCACATGAAGGGCTTGGTCAAGGACACTGGTTGTCTATGGAAGAATCAGATTTGGAATCTAGGTTTTCTGATGACTCCAGGATTCTTTCTGCTGGACCACACTGCTTCTGGGAGGTACAACTGCCAGACATGGACAGAACATAATTGCCAATCTCCTGCCAAGACAAGCTTTTTTCTCAACTCACCCTTATGAGATCTATCTCCCCTGCCAACTAACACATCCCATAGTGCTCCCCCTCACCCCAAATTTGCATTTATTTTACAAATATTTTCACAATAATAAATGGAGCTCACTCATTGCTGGCAATTTCACAAAGTATTTTCCATACCCAGGGATTAGGCTCTCTACTGAGCAGATAAAAAAACAGACTCAGAAGTTGTCAGGTACCCATGGAGACACAGGTGCCACGTGTATGTGGGATCCGAACCCAGGGCTTCATGATTCTAGGTCCAACATTCTATCCACTAGATGGTGCTGCCCCATGTCTAGTCTCTGCTGACCTCCAAGTTTGCATCCCCAGCAGCCCTTTAGACATGGAATGGGATGTCCAGGAGAGAGATTCTAAACCCAACCGAACCAAAATGGAATATAGGATCTTTCCCCTTTAACAGCCTCCCATCAACCCCAACCTTCTCTGTTACTGTAGAGGGCAACACCCTCCTCCTAGCCCCTCAGGCTCTCAATCTAGGAGTCATCCCTGAATCCTCATCATCCCCCCCACCATCCAATATGGTGCCAAGGCCTGTTGATGTCATCTTGGTAGAATCTCTCGAATATGCCCCCACTCATCACCCCGCTGGTGTGCACCTGGACTGTTGGAAGTCTCTCCCCATTCTAATGCATCCTTCACTTAAGTCTAATCATGTCACCTACATCCCACCACATTCCATAAACTTTTGACCTCCAGGATAAAAAAATAAGATCCTTTGGCTTTTAAAGTCCTTCATACCTCGGCCCCTTTGTCTTTCCCATCTCCCTGCAATTGATTCCCCTCCACGTCCTCTACCATTTAGTAACAATGGCTTCTTTGTGGTTTCTTGCCCAACATCTCTCTCCTCTGTTCATTTTCCCTGGCTGTTCCCCTGGGCCTGGAACTTGCTCCCTCCTCCGTCTTTGATTCCTGGCTTCCCTCAAGTATCAGCCAAGATCCTGTTTTCTTAAAAGCCTTTCTACTTACTGAGAGCTTCGAACACCTAGCCAAGTATCTGACATATGCTCAGTGCATCTATTTCCTCTTGGCACTTAAGCTAGAAGGTAGGGGTGGTTTTTGTGTCTCGTGTCTGTGCCTAACAGATAGCTTGTTGAATGAGCACCTCATTTGTTAATGGATAGAAAGTACCCATTTTAGAAGTGAATACCTGTTACTGGCAATTGGGTTCAACCAGCATGAGTCAACGAGGAGTTCCAGCACAGAGAAATTGGAGATGACCATATTCTAAAGCAACCTGAGTTTCTAGAGTTCAGAAGTTGTAGGGAGGTTCCTTGGTCCTGAACAAGCGTATTTTAATCTAGTACGACTGAGTGTGTGATTGGGACCAAAGTCCGTCACTGTATGGGAATTCAATTTCCTTACCTACAAAACGGGTACAGATCTGGCTCACCAGGCTTTGTGGATAAGAGCCCTCTGGAAATCCTAAGGCTTCTGCATCTTGTGGATTTGAGCTCTTAATTTTATAGCTATGCAAACCAAGGTCCAGAAAGGGCACAGATTTAAGGCTGGCATCTGGTCTTCTTTCATTGTCCAGGGTCTCATACATGTCACAGAATTGAACTTGGAAGGAACTTCAACTATTATCCAACTTACATGAAAGGAATTCCCATGAGGAGAGCCAACCAGTATTCTAGATAGCAGTGCCCCATTCTAGATAGCAGATAGAGCCCCAATTCAAACCAGTCTCTCAATTCTAAAGTCAGTCTTAACATGATTTAGGAAAGTGAGCTGTCAATCGATGATATGAAGAGGTGGACGGTCTTAACTAACAGGACTGGCAGCCCCTAGACAAGTTACAGAGGCCTGTTTGGAGGAGGTCCCTGTGGCTTCAGTGTCCACACGGGCCCCAGGCTGTAACACATTCCTTCCTTCTTAGGCATGACCCAAATCTTCTCCACCTCACGTCTGAGACAGTCTTCTTCAACCTCTAGCAAAGAAAAAAAAAAAAAGGAAAGGTGGGGGAATGGGCTGGAGTGTGGAAATAATTCTGTAGCCCTAGACAAACATACCAAGGATATGTCATTTGGTTTCTCAGCTGACAGAGTCTGAGCAACCCAAGGATCACTATACCTTGCATTCCTACTTCATAAAAGTTCCATAAACAGCCTGTAATAAAAGCACAACACTCTCATTTTTTGTGTCACAAACCACTCCAAAATGTGCTGGAAATAATCATTGTTATCAATGGTTATTCATAGAATACAAAAAAATTAGTACGTCCGTTAAAAAAAGAGCAACACCACTTGTTGTTAAGAACAGGAGAGAGGATACAGAAAAAACGTGAAATGAGTGATAGAGGGACATCGCTGACCTGCCTCCCTCCCCCTCCACACGGTGGCTCCCCTCACTGTCGCTGAGCATCGTCTCCCCTCAGAGCCACTGGGGAAGCACTGCTTGTGCGGAGCAGGGGATGAGGGGGGCACCAGGGGCCTGCTGGCTCATCGAAATCTCAACATCCTTGAGGCATGTTTTAAAAGGGAAAGCTCTCTGAGGAGGTAACAAAGCGCCAGACATTTGGGATGATCTGACAAACAGACCATGTTGAGGACATACCTCTGGTCACCTTGCTCAGCAGCATGAAGGAAATAAAAAGTAAATTCCAGTGATGACACTTGCCCCTTTCCCATAAGACAGATTTCTTTTAAATATGGGATTAGTAGTGACAGGAAAATCTTGAAAGAAACCCTAAACCCAGTTTTGACTGCAACAAGAAATATTCTCCCTTGCTGAAAGGTTTGTGCTGTTGGTTATTTTTAGGCGTGGGGAGAAATCAACCAAAATATGAATAGAAAACAAATTATTTTCCTAAATTAAAATTTCCATTCAATTGTACTTAAGAGACAGTTAAAGGGTGGTGTTAAGGCCTTAAGTGTCAGTGAATCCCTCCAGCTGTCCAGGTTAAGTACAGGGTGGTGGGGAGAAACTCTTTGCTGACCAGCCAACCACACCAGCTGGGCTCCTAACCTAAGGGATGACCCTGAACCAGCCTGGGGAATCCAAATGCTCTTCAGCTCCATGGGGTCCTGGTGGCACTGATGGAGGCCCTAGCTAAAGTGCTGGAGATCCTGTGTTCCCAGAAGTCTCTGGAAGAACAAATGAATAAGTGGGCTTAGGGCCTGTGGGTGGCACAAGCTTACCCAAGAAAGCGGAACTTCTATGGAGATGAAAAGGAGATTGTTTCTTGGTTGACAACAGACATTCCAAACCCACCTGAATCTGCCCACCAATGTGCTGTCAACCCACCCTTGTTCCAGCCTTCTGTCACACAACAGCGGACAAGCGGAAACATGCCTTAGAAAAGGCTGTGGCATCTTGGAGGAACTTGTGGAGAGCATGTGTGTGGGAGGCATTGCTCCCCAGCCAGCGGGAGCCAGGGTGAGTGGGAGGAGCCCCCCTCAATGAGCTTACAGCACCCAGCAGCAGCCTGGGGGCTGGTTCCTTCCGTTCCAGCAGCCCCAGGAAAGGAGTGTGACAATGTATTTAGCAGAAAGAACGTGGATGATGCAGATGCCAAGCCTGCTGGGGTTGGGGGGGGGGGGTCTGAACCAGACTCTCTGCTCTGATCCCAAACTGGAGAAGTCTTTGGCTGCTTCTTCAAGATTCGGCTTGTTCAGACAGTAGCGGCTCTTTGGAGAGGGCAAGAGGCCCACGTTTCTGGGTGCAAGGAAGATGCCCAGAGACCCAGGGCACACATAGGAGGGCAGGTGACACTGAGGGAAGACCCCTATCCTGCCTGAGCCCGGTGGTGGGACCCTACAATCACCCAAGGCATTGAATGCCAAATCCCAAGTCACCTGGCCGCAGATGGACAGAAGAGGGAAGCACAGAAATTAGAGGAATCATTTAGCAGGGAACAGGGTTGTCCACGTGTCTCTTGGCCATTTCCCCAGCCAAGGGTGGGACAGACAGGACTGGTGCCCCCAATCCAGTGCTGGCTTCTGTTCAGGCAGGGTGCTCTATTGTCTCTTCCCTTCAGCCCTGCTCTAGGCTGTCCGTGGGCTGCACTACACCATAAGCTGCTGGGCCCAGGGACAACTGGCGACTGAAGAAGGAAGTTGTCCGTTTGGGTTTCACTCGTTTGATCTCCTTGCCTGGAAATTGAGAGGGAGGGAAAAGGTTTAGCTCAGGGGCACCCAGGATGGAGGGGAATTTGCTTCAGGCTGGTGATAATGTGTCTTGGCCATCAGCCAAGCGGATGTAGGCAGGAACAGTAGGAGAGTTCTGAAGGTCACTGTCATGGAGCGCTGGGCTCAGACAGAACTGCCATTGATTTAGCTCAGGGTTGGGAAGAGGGTCCACAGAGAGTGGGAGGTGATAAACCTTACAAAGGAGAGGAGATGGGCATGTAACACAAATTTGCCTGGCATCAGGGACCTAGGATATTCTTGTAAAATCTCATCAAGGACAGCATAATGGCCCTGCTCTGGGCATGAGTATGCTCAGACTTGGGTGAAATCAAACTGAGAAGCATTTCCTTTGGACAGGGTTAATCAGAGCAGCAGCCAAAGGTACTACGGTGTCTACTTCCCTTCCAAGGAGTTCAGTGGAAGCCAAGGTTACTGCAGAAGATGTCTGAAAAGGAACACACTTCAAAATTCCGGATTAACAGGCTCCTGACCAAGGATGGAACATACCTAACAAGGGGGTAGTTAGGAACAGAATTGCCTGGTGTGTCCTACAAGGATGCTCTTCTCAGTGTTCCCTTCCCCTTTTCCTCTCCTGGATGGATATTGACCCCCACCAAGTTCCACATGTGTAGAAGGGAAACCCCATCAGAGTCCTTGGTCTACTATGACACTGGCCCAATGGGGGTGGGTTGAGCCAAGAGTCAGGAAGACTAGCCCCAGATACTTACTAGTTGTGTGACCTTGGGCAAGTCACTTGACCTCCATTTGCCTCAGTTTCCTCAAATGTAAAATGGGGATAATAGCAGCACTGACCTCCCAGGGTTGTTGTGGGGATCAAGAGATAATACTGTAAAGTGTTAAAGTGTTTAGCACCGAGTAGGCGCTGCATAAATACTTGCTGCTTTCTCCTGTCCTAATAAAGCTCTCATCTCACAAATACACAAAGTATGGGCAATAAGTAAGGCAAATGAGAGGCCCTAGTACAAGGAAGCCCACCTGGCCTCCGGCAGCCTCGGCGGGATGACCTCCATGACCAGCTGTGGCTCTGTAAAGGTCTGGCAGAGGCAGTAAGAAGTGAAGGTGTAGGGGTGGGGGAAACATAGGAGACCCCAAGCCCCTTGGGGGCAGGGCACAGGAGGCACTCAGTGAAGGCTTGCTGAACGAATGAGTGAATGTAATCATGTGTGGACACCATGGAACCAGAGGTTTGGACGGGGAAAGCACCTGGGTGAAGACCAACGAAGGGATGAGAAGCCACAATGATGCTCCACGGACACCACCGGCTGCTGGGACACAGGGAGGTGTGGCCGAGGGGAAACGGGAAGCCTCGATAATCCAGACATCTGCTGAGATCTCTCTCTGCCTGAAGCAGAGCAGTGAATCAGTGCTCATTTACCTGCTTGAGAGGCCTGACATCCAGGCTGGATTCTGACCTTCTCCATCTACCTCTCTGTCCACACCTCAGGTGGACCTGCTCATTTTATGCTGTCTCTCTCATCAGAGGAGAAGCTTTCTGAAAGCAGGGAATGTTTTTGTCTTTCTGCATCCCTCATGCTTCACACGGGGCCTAGCACACAGTAGGTGCTTAATAAATGCTGTTGAGTGACTGTTCTCACCCATGAGGCGAATGTGGTTGTTGGGGTCCTAGGATCAAATGAGCACTCCACCTTAGATTCTAGACTAGAGGGGGAGGGAAGTCAGGTACAGGCGGACACAGGTCCTTGATTTGGAGACTGGAGACATCACAGAGTCGAGGGGAATTCGAGGTAGAAGCCCCTGGACCGGTCACCTAGAGGAAAGACCCCAGGAACAGGAGGGCCAGGAAGCGTTCAGGAATGAGATTGTACTGATGCAGAGAGATCATGTCCTTGAGAAGGGAAAGGAGAAAGGGGAAGGGAGTAGAGTTACCTAAAGAGACTTCTGCGGAGAGATGAGAATTCTTCACCAATTTGGTTTTTTAAGACAGGATCAGGAAATTTCTTAGGGGAAATTTAATGACTTGTTCCCTATGTTAAGTGAAAAGTAAGTCACTGAGTACCAGGTGGCTCTAACTTAAGAAGAGACAGAAGGCAGAGGCTGAGGCTGGCACGGCGACGGAGACCTGGCAGAAGACTCAGCAGCAGTGACAAGGGCAGGAGCAGTCAGATGACAGAAAGCTCAAAGGGGACTGCCACACAAATGAACAATATGGGGCTTCCCCAGGACCCTTTTAAGGGTGACTGTCACTGGAAAGTGCTTGTAAATGATCTGTGGGACCTGATGGGGAAAGGAGAGTCTCAAGCAGTGGGCAGAGAAGCTGTCTCGTGTGTGGCAGATATTCCTGAATAAGCCAATGGCATCAAAACTAGAGTTAGCACGAGCCCATGTGCTTCCCTGCCAGGTCGCTGTGTGTGTGTGTGTATGCATGTATGTGTCCATTCTCCCCCTCAGATTTTCCCAAGTGCACTGCTTAGAAAGTAACTAGGCTTGCACGGCCTCTTGGGTCTTTACGGCCTCTTGGGTCTTTATTATTACTGCACTTGCTTTAATGAGCGCCTAGGATGTTATTATTTGCTTTGTGTTTAATAACAAAATAAGACAAAGCCAGAAGTTAAAAGGCCAGGGCGGGTGAGAGAAGATAAAGATGAAAGCCTGGCCAGGTTCTGCAAAAACGGGGTAGGACACGTCAGGACTCAAGAGGGATTCGGGCTGGTAGGGACAATGAAGCAGAGGCCCACCAAAGCCAACATTCTGTTTGAGCTAGAAGAGGTGTTCAGAAGGGCCAGAACTGGCTGAGGGGTGGAGGATTAGGAGGAGGGGAGCAGAGCGCCTCAGGGCTCAGTCTGCTGCTAAGAACGATTCTCAGAATGAACAGAACAGAAATGGCCAATCGGGAGTGTGTGGCTCCCGATTACATGAGAGCCCAGCAGTCTTCCGAGAGCTGGGGTCACTGGCAGGGATGGGTCACAGACTTTCAAAGAACTAGCCAAGGGGGCGGAGCCAAGATGGCGGAGTCAAGATGGCGGAGTAGAAAGACTCACATTTGCTAGCTCCGAACCCACAGCCCATGGATTTCCTCTAAAAAGAACTCCTGACAAATTCTGGAACAGTGGAAGCCGCGCAGCAACACAGTGAAGGAGATTTCCGTTCCAGAGAGCCCTGAAAAACCGACCCCAAAGATCCATCGTGCACCTAATGGGAGCGGAGCCCTACCCTGCCAGGGCTGCGCGGCACTGAGAGGAGCGAGCAGATCTGAGCAGGCATCAGGGACAGAATCTCCAGCGGCTGCGAAGGTCCCTCCACTCACAGACGCACAGGTCAGTGAGAGAGACAGGCTGAGAGGGGAGCAAAGTGTCTCCGGGACTCAGGCCCCCTCGAGAGGCGGTGGCCGTGGGAGCGGCAGGCGGCCAGAGGCTGCTCCATTACAAAAGGTCTCTGCATAAACCCCCTGAGGGAACTGAGCCTGGGAGGTGGCCCTGCCCCCACTTGAGAACCTGATTTAATCTTACCCTGAATAGCAGCCAGGCCTGCCGCCAAAGCCCTGAGGCTGGGGAGCAGCATTTGAATCTCAGACCCCAAGCACTAGCTGGGCAGATCTAGGCTGGGGTGGAGAGGACTCTCAGAAGTCAAGTAACTGGCTGAGAAAATGCCCAGAAAAGGGAAAAAAAATAAGACCATAGAAGGTTACTTTCTTGAGAAGATGATTCCGCCATTCCTCTCTGGTGAGGAAGAGAACTGGTTACCATCAGGTAAAGACACAG
>JAQQSK010002592.1:0-134668 GCA_028658325.1 Potorous gilbertii | reverse complement strand
CCATACATCCATCCCCATCCCCCATCCATCCATCCCCCAATCCTCCTCACCCCCGCAGCCATCCATTTACCCATCCCGTTACCTGGCGCTCCTCCCCAGGGTCGGGATTCTCCTCCATCACTGGTCCTCTTTAGACTTCTCTCTTCAGCTCCTACGGGAGGCAAGAAGAGGGCTGGATTCTAGCTTCCAGGGCGACTCCTCCACCCCGACCCCACCCCAACCCTAGGGGACCCTCGCCTCCCCGACAACCCTCTCGCCCCTCCCCCTCTCCAGCCCTCACTAGGTGGCAGAATGAATGGAGCCTGCTGGTACTGCACCGACCCAGTCTTCCTCCCCCGCCCCCCAGGGAGTGGTCTGGAGAGGGAGGGGGAGGCCGCTAGGCTCCGCCCCAAGGCGCTCTCTGAATGGACGGAGGGGCCGGCCTCCGTGCTTCCATTGGCTCGTCAGTCTGTCCCTCCCGGCAGCAGGTACCGCCTCTTAAGGGGGAGTGCAGATGGCAGGCAGAGGGCGGGGCTGGAGTGCAAGGCCCCAGCGCAGCTCCCTCCTCTCCCCACCAGCCCTCCCTGGGCAGGTTCCGAAAGCTGTGCCCCTATGCCTCGAGGGGACCGGACGCCTGGAGGCCCTTCACTGCTCCTCCTACTGGTCCACAGCCGCTCTCCGCCATTACTCACCACCTCGTTAATCACTGGACAAGCATTCATGAACAGTGTTTAATAAAGCACCTACTATGTGTCACGCACGGTGCTAGGCGCTGGGGATGCCTAGACACAATAACGAAAAGGAAACAGACCCTGCTCTCGAGAGCCTCCAGAGCCCTCCCCTTGCTCCGCCTCTCCCCTCCCTGCTCCAGTCTCCAAAAGCAGCTGGTGCGCAGGGGCGGCCCCTCCCCTCAGTGCAGGGGCGGGGCGCAGAACGGAGCTCGAGCTGCTGCGCCTGCGCCGTCCCTCTCCGGCCCCAGGCCTTAGGGCTGTCGGAGGGCTGGGAGGGTGGGGGCGGGTCCGCGGGCGGACCAGGGGCGGGGAGGGGGCGGGACCGGGGGCGGGCTGGGGCGGGGCCGGCATCGGAGGCGGGGCCCGGGAGGGCCTGGGCCGGGGCGGGGATTACGGAGGGGCTCCGGCTGGCGGCTGACGCGCAGCTTGTTGGCCTGGGTGCGGGTGTGGCCCTGGCCGTGGGGCGGCCAGTCATGGATGTTCCAGGGGGGTCCCAGATGCCGCCGTATCTACACCCGGCGACTGACGTTAAGGCGGCGGGGCCTGACCGTGTGGGGCCAGGGGCTGCCGAGGGCCGCAGCCGGATCGCCCAGGCCGAACTTGTGGAGCGTGGACCCCGGGGAGTCGTCCCCGACCCAGGCCCCGAAGGTCAAACCGCCGCCGCGCCCGCGCTCCCCAGCCACCAAGATGGCCCCGGGCCAGGGCCGCTCAACCGCGATGCAGGTGAAGGGCCGCCGCCCGTCAACCTGGCAACAGGCCCGGCCAAAGCCAAGGGTGTCGCAGTGGGCCAGCACTCGCACCTCCTGGGTCGAGTCTCAGGCGACGTCGTCGTTGTCCCCCAAGGTCCGGAGATGCGTGGAGATTGTGCATGAGAAGACGTGGTACAGCTGGGAGCCACTGAAGGTGCGGGGCTACAGCCTGCAGAAGCGCGAACAACCAGAGCCCGCCTCCAAGAAACCGGCCAGGGCCCCCGCAGGACGGGAGCACCACGGAAAAGAGGGGGGCAAGCAACCAGGAGAGGTCGAGGCATCGGCCACTCAGAAGGCAGGGGCTGCTGGGGCAGAAGAGGGGCGTACCTCGAAGGCAGGGGCTGCTGGGGCAGAAGAGAGGCGGACCTCGAAGGCAGGGGCTGCTGGGGCAGAAGAGGGGCGTACCTCGAAGGCAGGGGCTGCTGGGGCAGAAGAGAGGCGGACCTCGAAGGCAGGGGCTGCTGGGGCAGAAGAGAGGCGGACCTCGAAGGCAGGGGCAGAAGAGAGGCGGACCTCGAAGGCAGGGGCTGCTGGGGCAGAAGAGAGGCGGACCTCGAAGGCAGGGGCTGCTGGGGCAGAAGAGAAGCGAACCTCGAAGGCGGGGACTGCTGAGGCAGAATTGAGACGGGTCTCGAAGGGGGGAACTGTCGGGGCAGAAGGCGAGCAGACCCCGAAGGCAGAAGCTGCTGGGGCAGAAGAGAAGCGGACCTCAAAGGCGGGGGCTGCAGAGGCAGAAGGAGAGCAGACCCCGGCAGAAGAAGGGGAGACCCCAAAGGAGGGAGCTGCTGGGGCAGAAGAGAAGCGGACCTCAAAGGCGGGGGCTGCGGAGGTAGAAGGCGAGCAGACCCCGGCAGAAGAAGGGGAGACCCCAAAGGCTGGAGCTGCTGGGGCAGAAGAGAAGCGGACCTCAAAGGCGGGGACTGCCGAGGCAGAAGGAGAGCAGACCTCAGCAGAAGAAGGGGAGACCCCAAAGGCTGGAGTTGCTGGGGCAGAAGAGAAGCGGACCTCGAAGGCGGGGATTGCCGAGGCAGAAGGCGAGCAGACCCCGGCAGAAGAAGGGGAGACCCCAAAGGAGGGAGTTGCTGGGGCAGAAGAGAAGCGAACCTCGAAGGCGGGGACTGCCGAGGCAGAAGGCGAGCAGACCCCGGCAGAAGAAGGGCAGACCCCAAAGGCAGGAGATGCTGGGACAGAAGAGAAGCGAACCTCGAAGGCGGGGACTGCCGACGCAGAATTGAGACGGATCTCGCAGGGGGCTACTGCGGAGGCAGAAGGCGAGCAGACCCCGGGGGCAGAAGGCCAGCAGATCCCAGGAGTAGAAGATGAGCAGACCCCAGGGGCAGAAGGCCAACAGACCCCAGGGGCAGAAGGCCAGCAGACCCCAGGGGCAGGAAGTAAGCATTCTCAGGACCAAGGCCAGGGCCAGTTCCTGGAGAGTGCAGAGGTCTCCAGTCAAAAGAGAGGATCTGGGGACCAGGAAATCGAGATAAGCAAGGAAAGGGCGGAGGAGGGAAAAGAAGAGGTTCTGGAGGAAGGAGAGTTGGAATGGAAGGGAGAGGAGAAATCGTTTTCTGCTGAGGGAGGAAACCCCTCCGAAATGATTGAAGTGCAACCCTCAGAACTAGCCTTTGAGGACACCACAGAGAGCCCAGCCACCACGGTCCATCTAAGTCAGAAAGAGAATGAGGAAGAAAGCCCTATGGGGAGCGATGCCTACAAAATGATGGAAGGGGAGCAGCCTGGTCAAGGGACAGAAGAAGGGAAGCAAGCCCCCCAGGATGGTGATGGAGGAGAAGAGGTGGAGAAGGAGCCTGAGGGAGGATAGATGAGGAGAGGGCAAACAAGGCAGCTGGGATCACAAAGAAAGGCACTGGGCCAGTAGGGATGGGGGAACTTGGACAGAAAGATTGTACTTGGTGGGGGCTTTGCAAGGGAGGAAGGTGGACGAGCGGAGCTCTGGGGCACATATCTGAGAAAGGACACCAATAGATGGATGTGGGCCAAAGTGGAACCAGGTCTTGCCGGAGGTGGGGGGTAAAGATGGGTGGGGGAACAGGGCTAGAAAGGTAGCTTCCTGGTGGAAATCTTAGAGAAGCAAAGAATGGAGAATGAAGAAACCTTGGAAAAGATGATGGACTGAAACAGCCCAGAGTTCTAAGCATGCATGGAAGATAGACTTTGAAGAAAAATAAGGTGATGAAAGAAATGAAAGGTGAAGACTAGGAAGCAGAAACAAAGTAAAGAACATTCTGGTGTCTCCTCTGCCTCTTCTCCCACCTCTCATACTCCCCTTTCAGGCTCCTCCCCTCCCCCACATTTCCAATGCAGCTGCCGGCTTAGATAAGTTCTTAGCCAGGTCCAGGAGCTCAAACAGACCTTACCCCCACCTTTTATTTTCAGCACTTCTCTCTTCCAAGTCTCTCTTCTGTCCACAAACAACGGTAATGGTCCTTTATTTCTGGAACCTTATCTGACAAAAAGATGGTTTTTCCTGGTACCTCCTTGTCTTTCCTGTAAATCCAAAGCTGGCTTGTGTCCAAGCTGTCCTTCTTTAGCTCTGTCATTGTCCCCATCTTCCAGCCAAATGAACTTTTCTCGGTCCTTTTTGCCTTATTTCCCTCTTTCCTTTGTGCCGTCTCCACCCCATCCACATTTTTCTGGACACACCAGTGCGATGCTCCATCTCCAGTCCTGCGGTGCAGGGAGAAGGTTAACATAACTTCTCACCCATTAGACAGAAAGCTTACTGAACACGTACTTAAGTAGTAAGAGTTCAAAACCACAAATGCCAAAGAGAATGTTTGCCTCTTTTCCACAGATCACTGCCTTGCTGGGTAGGCAGCCTCAGGATTCTGGGATTCCCTGGCCCCAGGGATTGTCGAGCTGCTTAATCCCACATCCTACATCTTGTCCAATGAGCTTCGGAGCCATCACAGCAAGGAAGGCCATACAAGGGGAAAGAAGCCTCCAATCACCCTTCCCAGCCTTGTAAGTGTCCCGCTGTTAACCCAAGTAGCCAAAGTGGCCCTTGGTGCTGCCCTCTGCTGGAATCACCAAGGCACCACTCTCCCAGGGTGGGAATGATGCTTCTGGTCCTTGGAATTGTCTGAAATGGAACGACCAGTTTGCCTTTTGTAGATCTTTAATTACTTTACAAGCATTTAGTCTGACCCTTCCAAAGCCCTCTCCTTTCCACAGCATCTATGGTGGAATGTATTGGAAAGAGAATCTCCATTCAGGAGACCAGGGTTGGAATTCTGCCTTTGCTTCTTGGGTGATGTGAGTTTCTAGTCTCTGGGCCTCAGTTTCCTTCTCCCTAAAATGAGGTCATTGGAGCCAAAGCTCTAATTCTCTTGATCTAAGAACCCAGGACACCTCACGTGTCTAACACAAGGCTTCTTCACCTCAGCTGTGTCCTGGACTCTTGGGCAATCTGCCAGGGAAGGCTTTTAAGTACACAAAATAAAATGCAATTGCAGTTACAGGATTACCTAGGAAACCCAACAAATCGAAAGACAGTGAACCAAGTAGAAAAGAGTCTCAGTCACAGGTTCAACCCAGGTGCAGCCCCCTGCCGTGTGGGGTGTCTGTGATTTCCTGGCCCTCTTAGGAGGGTCTTTGGCAGCCTGAGGTTATTTCCAGATAAACTAGTACAAGCATCATGGCATTGTGGAAAAATACTGGCTTTGGATTCAGAAGCCCTCCCTTCAAATCCTCCCTTTCTCCTCTTGTCCCTGTGTGACCTGGGGCAAAGCACTTCCCCACTCAAGCCTCAGTTTCCTCCTCTGTTGAATGAGGGTATTGGACTTGATATCCCCTAAAGACCCCCTCCAGCTCTAAATCTAGAATCCTCATAACAATAGAAAATGAGCTTTCTTGTTTCAGATGCCAACCTTCAAATTCTAGGTGATTCTGGTTTAACGAATAAGATTTACCTCCCACTTGTCATTCTGTTAATTAAATTAATTAAATACTGGGCTGTTTCTAACCATTGGTGAAGGAGAATTTCATAGAATTTGTAAGAAGGGAAAGCTGACCTGTAGTTACAATCTGAGCTCTTGCTTTGTCCCTCATTAGTGGTGTGACCTTGGGGAAGTCATTTCTCAGCCTCTAGATCTCAGGTTCTTTCTCTGAAGAATGAGAGGCTTGAACCACATGGCCCTGAAGGAATCTTCTTCTCTGATGTCTCCTCGAATTCTGGAGCTAAGAGCCTGGGCCCTAATATCCTTGGTTAGAAATAATTTTTCTGCCACATCTCAGGATGTCTAGTGATTCAAAAACCCTGTGGTCAGGGCATTGGCCAAAAATGAAATGAGACACAGAACAGCACCTGATGTGCATTTATTTTTAGCAGTAATTAGGGCCTCTGTATCTAATGGGGCAGTTGAGGATTAAACTGACTGCATGGATCTGATGACTTTCTAGTACTTTTTGGAGAATGCAGTGGTCTGGCTTTCTAAACAAAGCCAAGATATGACCTCTTACCTCTACCTCCCTAGCCCTAGTTAGCTACCTAGGTAGCAACTGGGTCATTTCTGTCCTAGCTTTGGGTCTGACTCAGCATAATGCAGCCCCTCATCCTAGGTTCTCTGACCCAGAACCAGCCCTGAGAAAAATCTTATATTTCAATGGATATGTGATCTCTCTGATGATGTCCTTGTTCAAGGTACGGCTCACTGGTCATCCATCCTTCCCAACCAGGGTAATACTTGTCTGT
This sequence comes from Potorous gilbertii, assembly GCA_028658325.1. Classification (NCBI taxonomy): domain Eukaryota; kingdom Metazoa; phylum Chordata; class Mammalia; order Diprotodontia; family Potoroidae; genus Potorous; species Potorous gilbertii. The sequence continues at coordinate 128,495 of JAQQSK010002592.1, read as the reverse complement.
CTTTTAATGAATCTGGAACAGAAGACCCACCTGACATGATTGAGACCTTCTTTTAGGGTGGGAACAGTGCAGGACTTGGGTTATATCTATTATCTCTCTTCCTCCTTGACAAGCCCCCCACCTTTTCGAGCACACAATCCCCTAAGTCTCTTAAAGTCCATTTTATTAAGGGAACAGACAGACTTTTGCAGGTAATATCCTATAACAGACCATATCTTTATAGATATTGAGTTGACTGAAAGAGGTCCAGAATAGGAAATCCTATTGTCTTTATGTGTTGATTTAAAAAAGGCATTTCAGTTGGCAGAGCAAACATCAACTTGAAAATTTTCATCCAGCTTGTCTTTCATGTATATGTCAAAATAATAAAGGATTTCATGAAAGAAAAAACAGAGAGATGACTTGTTTAGACCAGGACAGTATTAACATCAGATGGGACAAGAAACAGGGAGATGTGTTTGCCTCTATCATGAAGGGAGTCCAGCAGAATTCAGTAGGTTGTGAGGTCCTCCAGTGCTCATGTTTGTAGATGGCATCATGTTGATTGAATTAAGGTCTCAAACACTTCAGAGCCCCCCAACCAGAACAACTCAAAAGAGTTCAGCCTAGCTATTCACAAAGGAAACACAAAGTGGATGAATAGGTGAAAATTGCTGGTTGCTCAGACTGCATTCAACAGTTGGATGTATAACCCACAGAACTCCTCCATATGCACATGGATATTTTACAATTAACCCCAGTGGACAAGGTGAGTCTAGGGTTAACTAGGAGGAGGAGAGTCAGCTGGACTGTCTTAGGGACATAATGCAATACATTTGATGACAAGTTTCTTCCTCAAAGAAGGACTTGCAATTCAGGATATCCAGCAGGTAGAAGTTGTTTGACTTCAGGTCAGAGAACAGGTTGCTAGCTGAGGATAATCCAGAAGGCATGGAAGAGGTGCAGGGGCTGGAGGGGTGGGGGGAAAGAGCATCCTGGTTGCTACACCTTACAAAGGAATGAAAGGAAAAGGAAGCAAAATAGGAGGTCTCATTGCAGGAAGGTGGGGCAGTCATGGAGTGAGAGGAAAGAATGATCCAAAGGAAAGCTAAATGAAAACCCCAGCTAATTTGGGGACCCTTGCATATAGAGAGCTCATGGGAGGTGCAAGATGAGCAGGTATAGATGAGTTGTGATCTATATGACTGGAAGGATTGACTGCCATGGATAAGACTGATCACACATCCATCAAAGGATGAGTTTCTGATATATTTGGCTTGATGCAACAGATGCTTCTCAGCAAACACTGACATAACCCTCCCTACAAAGTACTCCCTGAAAAAAATAGCTTATCAAGTGTTCCCAGAGAGAAAGGATATGCCCTTTAACCTTGCTGGATAGATGGTTCTATGTATTTGTGGGTTTCCTGTTAGAATATCAGCTCACAGCACAGTGGATAGAGTCCACTCCAGAGTGGTTCTGGAGTCAGGAGAACCTGAGTTCAAATCCAGCCCCAGACATTTGATATTTACTGTGAGACCCTGGGCAAGTCACTTCACCCTAATTGCCTCACATACTCTCCCAAAAAAGGATCCTTCTGTGTATTTGCATGCAGCAGGTGCTTAATAAATGCTTGTTGTTTGTTGGAATGACACCACAATAGAAAGAATCACTAACAGAAAGGTTAAAAACACAAGACCTTGGTGTGTTTATTGCTTGCTGAATATCCTTAAAAGCTCCTTAGGAGAACTCTGCGAGAAACTTACAAGATTCTTGACTTTCTCTACCTCCGCCAAGGGGCTTCATCTTCTTGCCAAGGCTGACCCCTCTACCTGCACCCTTGTTCTCCAGAGAGGTCGTGCTGTCCCTGACCTCCCCTGGCCCCAATTCTTCTTTCCTTTTCATTCACTGGCTCCTCCCCCTGCTGCCTACAAACAAGCCCAGAACTCCTCTCTCCCGGAGCCCACTGTCCCCTCAAACTTTTGTCCCAGAATTCTCTTACAGCCAGACTTCTGAAAGAAAAAGGTTGGTTGCCTCTCCTTCCTCACCTCCCACTCACTTCTCTCTCTGCCCTTTGCAATCTAGCTCCCTGACCCCTTGCTTGGACTGCTCGCCCTGAGGTCACCAGTGATGCCCAAGTCCACTGGCCTGCTCTCTATCCTTGACCTCTCCTCAGTCTCTGGTGCTGTTGACCAACCCGACATTCAGGATACTTCTTGCTCCCCATGATCACCCTGTTACCTCTTTCACTCAGCACCCTTACCTCCCATGACATCTACTTGGTCAAAAATTTCTACCCAACACAAATTGTGGCAAGTCACAGTAGCCAGACCCTGTTGTCCTCTCCTTTCTTTCTCTAGGAGTCCCTGCCCATCCCCTGACTTTAGGCATCAGCCTCTCAGACCTCCAGTTCACCCCTTCACCTCAGTCACTCCCTGGAGCTCACCGTTAGCCCCAAAGTGATCCACTTCCCTAATTAAGAACCCAGAAGCACCCTGTCTGACTGTCACATCCTGTCATTTCAACCCTCCCTTTGCCTCTGTGTCCTCAACCTGTTCTTTGCCTTTAATAAGACCTTCAATTCTTCTATCTCTCAGTACTTTCTTAGGTCATCAACCCATGCAGACTTCCCTCTTCTGTCTCCAATTTCCACTCAGTAGTTAGCTCTTTCAGTTCTGTACTGTCCTATGCCTGCTTGTTCCATCACTTCTCTCTCACCAAACCTCAGCCTTGCATCACTCCCACTATCTGCCTCTTGTAGAGGCAGAACACAGAAGAAATTCATAGGAAGTTCATGGTATCTGATCTCAACTGGGCTCCTACTGCAGCAAGGCAGCCCTTTTATTGATTAATTCCCTATCTCATTCCCCACAGAAGCCATTCCAAGCCATCTCTTTGCCCCTCAACCCTCCCATACTTTCCCCTTTCTCTCTCAGCTGAAACTCTGGCCTCTTACTTTACAGAAAAAAATTGAAGACTTTCAATGACCCCCTTCTCTCATCCTCTTTGTCTTTAAGCCCCTTGACCTCATCTCTCGCTCTCTCCTTCTTTCCCCTAGTCTGGCAAAGAGATGGTCAATGCTTCTTGTGCCTGGTCCCTGCCCCTCCTATCTTCGTCTGCAGATTGCCCCCTCACAAAATCTTCCTATCTACTGCCTTCAAACATGCCCATCTCCTCCACTTTTTAAAAACCTTCACTAAACCTCAATATCTCTTCAAATAATTATCCTATCCTTTCAAAACCAATTTAGTCTCCTTCTGCAGTACTCAGGGTGAACTGACATTGTCACTTACTAAGACATTTACTACATTGTCTCAGCCAAAGTGCCAAGTCCTTCAAAACTGAGTCCCACACATGATCCCACAGATCATGTAAGGCCTTCTCCTGTTGGCCCATTACACTCTCTCCTTAAATCTTTGCTGTCCTCAGGGTTCTTGAGGTCCTTGGAAAGGCTCAACCATCATCTTTTCAAAGTGCCTATCCCGGTGTCCTGAACTAAAGAATTTCAACAAAGAATGTTCTCGATGGCTCCCTACATATCATTTAGAGACCCAAGCCCACTTAGTACCGTTTCAAGTCCTCCCCAAATTACAAGTTTTAAAGAGGTCCTACAGAAATTATGATATTGACCTGGAGATCAAAATCATCCTGAAATATGAAATTAGGCAAATTCAACAACTGTTACAATATTCAGTATTCTTGTAAAGAATAAAGATTAAAGACCAGAGCACATTCATATTTTTTTTCTGAATATACATCTTTTTCTAATCCCTTAGTCATTTGCAGAGACAGGGAGATCTTGTACTGTTTAGAGTGTCATGTGACCATTAACATGACAAGAAACACAAAAAATGGAATAGGAAGGTAGACCTTAGCCATGAGGAACTTTCCAGAACTGGAGATATGGATAAATGCACCAAGGGCAGCATCTCAACTGATTTTCTGAGTCATCTAGTCATCATCTGGATAGTTACTTCTTGATGTCTCCCAGCATCAGCTTACAGGAGGCAACTTTCCATCTTTAAAATACCTTGAACACTAATCTCTTTAAGACCTGTCAGCTTTGGCGTGGGTTTCTTCTCTGCAAACCTGGTCTGGCCTGGCTGCTTCTCGTGACTTCATCCTTTGAGTTCCGTTTCCATTTCCTTATTTAAGATATTGGTGACCAGAGACTAACCATGGTGAGTCTACCATCGTCAGTGAGTATCACATATTAACAGAGCAACATTAGCAGAGCTGTCACATTTATCATCTATTGTCTCTTCAGTTTAATTTAGAAAAAATTATTGGGATATCCAAGCTTAGTTGGGTCTCATTAAAAGTTTTCTTCAAACTCCCCCAACTCCTGTCCCCCTCATTAAAACAAAAACTCAAACTCTGTTATGCATTATTTTGTCCTCCTCTGTAACATTTTCCTGGCAATTAGGTGGCACCATTGTGCCTAGTCTGGAGTCAGGCACAGTGGGTAGAGAGCTGGGACTGGGGCCAGGAAGACTGATTTTCTGAGTTCAAATCTTTCCTCAGACACATGCTAGCTGTGTGACCTTGGGCAAGTCACAGTCCTATCTGTCTCAGTAGCCTCATCTGTAAAATGAGCTGGAGAAGGACATGGCAAACCCCTGCAGTATCTTTGCCAAGAAAACCTCAAAAAGGGGTCACAGAGTGTCAGACATGACTTAGCAACAAAAGACAGCAGGGAGGGGTGGTCTCACTTCCCCGTCACACAAGGCTGGGTTCAAAGAGTTCAATCAAGTTTTCTCACAAGATAGAAGTTGGACTAGGCCCATAATTGAATAGAAAGGGAACTGAGCTAGCTCCAACACTGAGGCACAGGATGGAGTCACTCTGTTCTCACAATTCTCTTGCCCTCATGACAGCTCTGTAAGCTTAGGCCAGTAGAGGGTAAGTGACTTGCCAAGGTTGCACAGTGTTTGAGGCAGAATTCAGACTAAAGTCTTCCTGACTCCCAAGCCAGCTGTCCACTATTCCCCCAGCTGCCTCAACACTCCAGTGACCATCTATTGGACACTGTTGACCTGAAAACTTGGTTAAAGAAAAGGCACCAGGCTAAATACATACATTTTATGATTTAATTAATTAATCAATTCCCTATTAAAGACAACGGTAACATGATGCATTATGGAGCCAGAAAAATATCCTGGGTACCGCTACAAAGAATTAGGCAGCCTTAAATATGTTTTAGGACAAAGAAGTGTTCTGTGTCCTTCAGATTTATGATCTCCTTAAGTGATTAACTAGACCATTAGAAAGGAATTTCTTAATTGCATAAGTTGTAAATACCATAAGATAACAGAGTTTGACAAATTTTCACATAGAAATTACGACCCAAGATATCTGTGTTTTCTTTACCATTAACTTGCCATAACATAGTATATGCCTACAAATATTAAGATATGGAAAATGTCCCATTATTCAAGATAGTGTCTTAGGTTAAAGGTCTCTTAAAGAACGTTAAGTCAGCCCTGGCTGGCTTTTGTTGACATAGGAAGAGACATTCTCTGAGTTTGCTTCAGCGAGAACAAAGAGATTATTCCAAAATTTTATATTAAACATTATCAGCACTAAGGGAGAAAAGGAAAATGAGTGTGGAACCAGCACCAAGAGATATGAGAGGCTGAATCAAGTCATGAGGTGCTTGGTGAAAGCAGCCCTTCTTACCCCCCCACCCCCAGGTAGGAGGCTATCTTAGTTCACCCCCCAGACCCCTGCCTTGGTCTAGGTTCCTTTAGGTTGAGTTGGAGGTTTTCACATATAAATGATCATGTGCACATAATAGTTTATAAATTAGTGAGAATGAATAAGTGGGGAAAATGGCTAGGCCTTTACTGTGTGCGCCCAAGCTCTGGGGAGACAAAGAGAAAAGCCATTTGGGGGAGATAGGGGAGGTCTCAAGAAAATGCTAGAGGAAGGCCCATGTCCTTAGGATTAAGCTAGAGCGGAGACTGGCTTCTTTAATCATTCAGGCTGTCAATGCACATTTGCTAAACACTGGGGAGGCCAGGCAGACAGTCTGTGCCCTCATGGAGCTCTGGGTCTAATGGGGGACCACGTTCAAACAAGCTGGACAATGCAATATTATAAAGGCGGGGTGGGGTAAATCTGAGGGAAGGCAGCAGCAGGGAGCAGGACCTGGAGACCTTTCTTGTAAAAGCCGAGATCTGAAGAGACAACAGAAGAAACTAGGGTAGCTTGGAGGGAGAGGGGAGCAAGGAGGGCATGGAGGAATGGGGGTCAGGGAAAATGGAGAGATGAAGCAGCATTAGATCCTGGAGCAAAGTGTAAGAAATCTGGAGAAGTCGGAAGGAGAATATCATGGGTCCTAGAGGGACTGGGCCAGAGTTTACTGCTCAGATAGACTGGAATGAGGGGAGACCTGGAGTAGGGGACCCAGTCAGAGGTCATTGTAATAAGAGGTGAGGTGGGCCTACACTAAGGCGAGGGCAGAGTCAGGAGAGAAGGAGGTAAATCCAAGGGATATTTCAAAGGTAGAATCCCTAGGAGTTGGCAGCAAACACAATATAGTGGGTGAGAGAGAATAAGGAGGAAAGGATGACATCTGGTGTGGGAGGCTGAGTATCTGGAAGGATGGTCATGGGTAAGTCTGAAGGAAAGAGAGGATCCTGACCTGGCCTAGCCCTGCTTGCCAGGGATAAGATGGACACCTTTAGGTGCTGGTCTCGGGAGCTGCCTGCAGGGCACAGAGGAATGCCATTCTTAGCCTGTTTCCCAGTTTGGCCTGCTTGCAGGCAGAGGAGAAACTCTATTTCATGAGCTTCCTCGCTGGTGCTCTCTCCTAAGCTGCCTAACAGCCTTTCTGAACTCATTGTTCTAGGGGTAACAAGATTGTTTTCAGTTGAAATCTTTTTCTTTCCACTTCTTTCATTTTCTGGCTCTCCCTTGATGGCACCGCCTCCCTGGCCACCGTTTCCAGAACCAGCTGTAAATACACATAAAAATATACTTGTGCAAAATTCCACTTATCTCTCCCCCCACCCCCCACCTTGGAATATTTTTTGTTCACCGTTGTCATTTCCAGGTTTTCCCTCCACCTCTGTCATTCATTAACTTCTCCTCGGTTCCCTCAATCCAACTACAAAATCAAACATTCTGGTAGTTCAGAACAAAGCTGGAGAAAATCATGTGCTGACTGGCTCCACTGCAAACTTGGGCTGCATAACCTCCCTGGGTCCTCACTGCAGCAAGGCAACTCTTTTTCATCTCTCTAATTGACTCGCTATCCCACTGACCTCTGCAGCCTTTCCACACCTTTTCATCCCTCTCTCCCATAACTCCCCTCCCTACACCCTTAGTTGAGAACCTTGCCCTTTATTTTACTGAAAAACTTGGGACCATTCCCTGAGAACTCCTCCCTCTCATCAGTTCAGGCTCCCAGGTGCCCTCTACCACCTGTCTCCTCCTTCACCCCATTACACATAATGAGGCAGGCAAGCCCCCCTGTATACACAAGTGATCCCATTTCACCCTGGCTTCTCCGTCACATTGCACCCTCCATCATGCATGCCTATGCTCTTATTTTCAGTCTTTTCATTGTCTCCTGGCTACTTCTCTATGGCATATCTCCCCCATCCTCAAAAAGTCCTCCCTTGATCCTACCAGCAAGGTAGGATCTCCTACCTCCAAGGTAGCTCTCCTCCTATCTGTGGCTAACCCCCTTAGCAAGTCACCCTCAAGAGATGCCACTGCTTCCTTTTCTCTCACCTTCTCCTTATCTGTCTGGCCTCTGGTACTTCACAGTTCTACAGAAACTGCCCTCTCCGAAGGGAGCGGCCATCCCTCAGTCACCACATCCAATGGCGGCCTCAGACTTCATCACCCTCAACCTCTGCAGCCTCTGATGCTCAAGTCACCTCTTCTCTCAAGGTGTTCTGGACATAACTGTCTCCTGGTTCTCCTCCTACCTGTCTGGTACCCCTTCTCAGGCTTAGCTGGATCTTCAGTCAGGTTATACCCTCTAACCTTGGAAGGCATCCCCCACCGCACCCTGGGCTGTGCTCTGGGCCCCTCTCCCTTGATCTCATCAACTCATGGATTCAGTGATTGAGTCAGTCCTAATCTCTCCACTGACCTCCATCCAGTCTCGCTCGTCACATCTTAAAGTCAATGTGTTCAGAACTCAGCTCATTATCTCCTCCCCACCCCCTTCCCTTCTCCCCAAAGTCTCTATTACTGTAGAGAGCACAGTGCCCCCGCTCATAATCTGGGTGTCTTCCTTGACTCCTCACTCTTCCACTTCCATATTAAATTTGTTGCCAAGGTCTGTAGATTTTACATTTGTAACATCTCTGGAATATGCCCCTTTCCATCCTCTGGCACTGCCACCCCTTCCCCCCATGCAGTCCCTCATCACCTCAAGCTGGGAGGGTCTGTGTACCTCAAATCTCTCCCTCCTCCAGTCCATTTCCCCGTTCGATTGCCAGTGACCTTTCTAAAGCCCAGGTTTGATCATGTCAACCTCCCTACTCAGTAAATCCAGTAGTTCCCTATCAGGATTAAATACAAAATGCTCAGTTTGGCATTTGAAGCCCTGTACACCTAGTCCCTGCCTCCCTTTCCAGTCTTCTTGCATCTTACCACCAACCAGAGACACTGGCCTCCTTACCAGGTCTCCTACCTCTCTTACTGGATTCTTCCTGACCCCATGGACCATATTATCCATGGGGTTTTCCTGGCAAAAATACTGGAGTGGTTTGCCACTTCCTTTTTCAGCGAATAAAGGCAAACAGAGGTTAAATGACTTGCCCAAGGTCATATGGCTACAAAGTGTCTGAGATTGGATTTGAACTCAGGTCTTCTTGACTCCATGGCCTTGCTGTGTGCACCATGGCACGCCCAAGCTGCCTCCTGCACCTCTTTTGGCTCTGTGCATTTCCTCTCTCCGCCATATCTGGAAAGCTTTTCCTCCTCACTCTCCCTTCTGTCTTTTCTGGCTGTCTTCAAGTTTCAACTGAAGTCCCGACTTGGACAAGAAGCCTTTCCCACTGACTTTTATACCTCTGTTAATCGTCCCCCATTTCTCTTTCACATATCTTGTTTGTCCAGCCCCTTAGATTGTGAACACCTCAGGGGTGCCTGCCTTTGTACCAAACTGAGCCCTGTGCCTGCTTAGCAAGGGCTTGAAGCTTAATGATGGATTCAGAGACGAACAGACTTGCTCTCTCCAAAGCTGAAGGTGATCGGTCTCTCGATGGACAGTTCCTTCTCAGCCCATCTGCTGCCTGACTCCATGCTCTGCACTGCCTTTCTTCTCTGACTTTTCCTGACATTTTCCTCTCCTGATTTGCCTTTTTTCTCGCCAGACCATGCCTCAGACTCTTCCCCTTACCCCTGAGTGTTCCCCAGGCTCTCCCCTCTTCTCTCTCTGGGTGACCTCATCAGCTTTCACGGGGTTAACTATCATCTCTAGATATCCTCTCGCTCTCTCCCTAGAGGAGGAACAAGCCCATACCACCCATCTTTCCCTGAATTTCAGGCTGACATCACCAATTGCTTATTGGATATTTCAAATTGGATATCCAGGAGACATCTTAAACTCAACAGGTCTAAATTCGAGGTTATTCTTTTTGCCCCCGAATTCTCTCCTCTTAAGGGCAGATAGCTGGCCTTGGAATCAGGAAGATTCATCTTCCTGAGTTCTAATTTGACCTCAGACTATCTGTGGGACTCTGGACAAGTCACTTCACCCTGTTTGCCTCGGTTTCCTCCTCTGTCAAATAAGCTGGAGAAAAAAATGGCAAGCCACTGCAGTATCTTTGACAAGAAAATCCCAAATATGGGGTCATGAAGAGTTGGACACAATGGCAAAATCTGCCCTCTTTCAAATTTCCCTGTTTCTGTTGAAAGCATCCCGACCCTTCCTGGGTTTCAGATTTGGAATGTCAGCATTGTCCTCAGCTCCTCCCTCTCCCTCAGGCACAGACTGTCAGGTGCCAATCTGGTCTTTTCTACTCTCACAGAGTCATTCTCCTAGGATGGCTTCTGTCCACTGACACCAAGACCACCCAAATTCTGGTCCCCATCACATCCTCCTGTCTGTCCTGTACACAGCTGCCAACGCAATTTTCCTGAAGCACACATCTGACCATTTAATCAAGGCTCCCTCTCCTCACTGTCTTCCCCAACCTCTCTTAGCAGCCTCATTGCTCTATTGCATCCTATGATCTAGCTGTGCTGGCTACCCTCTCTGCTCCTGACTCTAGCCCATTTTCAGCCTCCTGCCCTTTGATAGCATAAGATGCAACCTAAGCCTCATCTTTGTCTGAACTTCCCCTAGGGAGAGCTTAATGTTCTCCCTCCATAACTGATTCATCTTTACCTACTTTGTAAACATATAGACATATATGTATATATGTATGTATGTATTCATTGTTTGTATTATATTGATTTTTTGTATGTATTTTTCTTCACCATTAGAGTACAAGCTCATTGCAAGTGGGCATTGTTTCATTCTTGGTACTTGTCTCTCTTGCCCTAAGCAAGGTGCCCAGCACATAGTAGGTGCTTCATAAATACTTATCTGTTGATTGTTGACCCAAACTGGCCTACTTGCTGTTCCTCATACATGATGTTCCATCTCTTATCTCCAGGCCTTTGCACAGGCTGCTCCCTATGCCTAGTGTGCCGTGCCTGATGATCCCCAGTTTCCTTCAGAGAATGGTCCAGATGCCACCTCCTGTGGAAGCCTTTTCGGATCTCTCTGGGTGCTCATCCTCTCCTTCCTTATCCCTCTTGCAAATAAATCTCTTTGCATATTTTGCATCAACTTATCTGCATCCATGTTGTAACCCCAGTAGTAGAATCTCACAAGGGCTTCCTAAAGGCCTCTTGAATGTAATTCAGCAGATCTTTCCATGATCTCATTGCATTTGCTTTCACTTTTCTATCGATCACATTAAGTAGACTTCCAGGCAGGCTCCAGACTGTGTGAGGGGCACAAGGACCCAAAATGACACAGTCCCTGCTCTCAAGAAGGACATGAGTGTCCATGTGAAAAGATTTGGAAAATAAATTCAAGGGGTGAAGATCTGGGGAGTTTTTGTTACGGTTGTTCACTTATTTCAGTTCTGTCTGACTCGCTATGATCCCATTTGGGGCTTTCTTGGCAAAAATACTGGAGTGGTTTGCCATTTTATTCTTATTTTACAGATGAAGAAACTGAGGCAAACAGAGTGAAGTGACTTGCCCAGGGTCACCCTGCTAGTAAGAATCAGAGGCCAGATTTGAACTCTGGAAGATGAGTCTTCCTGACTAGGCGCAGACCTCTGTGCACTATGGCACCATCTAGCTGCCCTGAAGACTTACCTTGCACTAAACTTCTAGTGAGGATGGGTGCTGAGGACTTGGTCCCTGTTTGGTGTTCCATATATCCCTTGAGGAATAACATCTTCTCATTCTCCCTCTGCAACCCCTTTGGGTTCATATAGTTCATTTTCACACTCAGTTCCTACAAATGGGTGATTGGGATAGATAATTGTAGTCTTTAGAATGCTGGTCCAGAGGCATGGCCGCCTCTCCAGAGGATTTGGGGTATTCAGGCCTCAGTCAGACTTTCTGAAGACTCCCAGACACTTGGTTTCCTTCTGCAGAAAACAAGAGTTTCTTCTGATTTTGGATCTGTGCCGCTGAGAATGTAAACCTTTGGCTTTGTATTTGTGTGGACTGACCCACAAGAAAGTTAGTGTTAGCTCACCCTACCCACTTGAAAGTCAGGGGCGCCAGTGGGGAGGGCAGATGGCCTCAACCTCCCTCATCCCTCATGGCCACGTCTGGAGTGGAGCTAGGAATACATGCCCTGCCTCAGAGCAGGTGGAGAATGTGACTTGTTGGTGCTCTTTTAAATGTATATGAAATACATTTATCAGATGGGTTTATATACCTATGTACTTATATATGTTCGATATACTTCTATGTTACATGAAAATATTCATACTTTTTGTTTTCATATTGCCTAAATTTCCCCCTATACTCCTCTCCCTCCTTGATAGTCATCCCCTATAACAAATTATTTTTAAGAGGAAGAAGAAAAATTCATCAAAATGAATTTGCTATATAGAAAAATAGGACCTTATATGTAATATTCCACAGCCCTGAACTCTTTCCCCTGAAAGGAATGAGAGGGGTGGGAGGGATCTTTGGGTTTCTCTTGTTTGGGGCCAGTTTATTCTTGGTCACTTTACAACATCCCCCCCTCAAGTGTTTTGTGGGGCCGTCTGTCTGTGACTGTGGGTCTTGCTTTCTGCTCTCCTAACTTCCCTCTGCATCTGTTCAGGCCGGTCTCCCAGGCTTCTCCAAGCCCAGCCAGTCCCTCTCGGATGGGGCATCTCCATCCATTTCCTACCTGGTGCTTGGCAGGTATTCCGATCGATGACCCACTCTTTGTTTCTGAATCTTTGGTGCCAGAAAAAAACCCTGCTGTTGCCCCTCTCTGTCATGGGATCTGTGGGTCAAAGGGAAGGTTGGGACATGTTAGCCATTGCATTGCCATCTTTTCCTGACTATGTTCCAGCCTGATTGTGCTGCCCCACAGCGTGGGGTTACTTTTTCCAACTGTAAAATGCCATGTAAATGAACGTGGTGGTTGTCTTCCCTGAGAATCAGGAAACTTTCTGGGGAAGGAAACTCATTTTTCCCAGCTCATGAGCCAATGTCATCACATGCTGAAATTTTGTGGTCAGCCAGGGTGACCATTCCACGTGGTGCCTGGTGTCTCACACGTACTCACATTCATTCATGTTCACCGCCCTGGTCTCCCTGCCCCACACAGACTTCCAAGCACCAGAGTTGAGTCAGTGCTGTGGGTGTCCCAGGAGAGGGCGCTGGTGCTCCTCCTTAGAGGTGAGGTGTGGTTAGGTAACCCCATTCTTAACTGGCCTCTCCTCTATCAGATCTGGTGCTCATTTCAGAGCCAGGAGCCCATACAGATTCCCCTGGTGCTGGCCTGCACCTGGCGCTCCGTAGCCTGGAGGAACTGAGCCCAGAGTGTGGCCACCTGCAGCTGGTCAGCCTGCCCTCTGCCCTGTGGTCAGCAGCCTTTCACCTCCCCAGGGATGACCTGGGAGACTTCTGCTTGGCCCCCACAGTCACTCCCTAGAGCCAAAGTCTTCGAACTTAAGTGTAGTGGATCGTTTGAACAACTTTAAGCATTTTATCCTAGAAATAAGATGATGTGGATTACCTATGCCCCCTCCCTGCATGCCATTGGTCTCTTCCTCAGCCACTGGAGAAGGTGCAGCAGCTCCCTGCTCTCCTCCTGCATCCATCCATCCATTAATTCACTAAGTACCCAGGGTGTGCAGAGTTCTGTGCTAAGGGTTGTAGGGTTTGAAGTTTAGAGAGATGAAGAGACTGGGCTAGAATCTGGGTGGTTGGTGCCCAATAATTATAGAATATAACCTTAACAGAGTGTGGTGAGAGACCCAAAGTCCTGTGACAATTCTGTAGGAGGAAATGGCAAAGACACCATGAAGGACACAACCTTTGAACCAAGATTCCATCCATTGTTTTAACAGATGGAGCTGGACACATAGGGGAAGGCTAGGGAAGAGTGTGGACAAAGACACAGAGGCAGGAAACTAGAGTCTGACCATTTGAGGCCCTGGAGCTAATGCACCTTTTGGAATCATTATCATCTCCCAAGATCATAGATTAGGAGCTGGAGAGGCCTTGGGGCTCCTCATCATAGGGCACATTAACAAGAATCTCCTCAGCTGATCTTCTCCCCACCCCTGGGAGAGTGGGACTATCATTATCCCCATTTTACAGATGAGGAAACTGAGGCTGGGAGAGGTTCAGCAGTTGGCCAGGATCATCACATAGTGAGGTTAGGACTGAACTCAGGTCTGCTTGACTTCAGGTACATTGCTCTACCCCCATTTACTCTGTACCCTCATTTATCTGTAGCAGAGAGAGCTGGCCTGAGTGTAGTGTGGATTTTTATTTAAGTAGATATGATCCAGGATCCAGCCCAGTCCATCTTTGGGGGAATATTCATTTTTGCCTCTGTGAGGAGAAAGAGGAAGTCTGTAGCTTGGACTTCACACTTGCAACAGGGGCAATGGGCTAAGAGTCAATCAAAGGGTTGCACTTGGGGACCTAGAAGGCCACATGTGGCCTCCAGACTGCAGGTTCCCCATCCCTGAAGAGCTACATTTCTCTACCACATATCAAATATTGGTAGTCTAAGGCTAGGATGCTCCTTTTTAGGGTTCAGAATAAAGGCCATTTTCCCTGGATACTCCAAAAGGAAAGAAGGAAACAGCAGCTTCCTTTGGCTAGACTCCTCTCATCGAATGCTGGTTATACAAAAGACAGTCATCGAACTAAACATTTATCTATGAAAACAATAAACAGAAATTGGAGAGGTTACCGAGTATACAAGATTATTCTATCATCTCATCCGTATAATTTCTTCAATGCACTGCCTTTGGCTTGAGAGCAAGCTGCAAATATCAGCTCAACCAAGGAAAGAAAAATCTAACGGGGAAATCTGCCCATAGTAGTTTCTAAGGTTTCAGGGGCTGGAAGTCAAGAGACATATTGAAGCCAGCCTCTTCCACATGGCTGAGGCTTTGGGGATTGTAGTTGGCCATTCAGAAATGTGTACCTTCTACCCTCCTCTCTGTCTGTCTCTATCTGTCTCTGTCCCTCTCATCTCTCCACATTTAGATGATCAAGAATCATCTCTCTCTTCTCTGGATGCAAACACAGTTAGGTCACAGGGTTACCCTTCAAGGGAATAGTCCTAAGGTGGAAGTGTTCTATATCCAAGAGAATTCACCTGCTGGAAGGTCTCAAGGGAACATTGGTCTAGTCATTGGAGACTTGGGCATGAGGGAGTCTGGCTGGATGACCTCCAAAACCTCTTTTTCCTCTAAATAGATGACTTACAGAGCTGTGGTAAGTGTTTGCTTAGAAAGGCAGTTGGAGATGCAGTGGATAATATAACATGAATTCTAGACCTGCTCATGACAGAGTGGCTGAGGAAATCACCCAAGCCCTGGGTGATGCAGGGATGGGCTTTGGTAGTTAGATTTCCGTGCCTTGTAAGTTCTCTAGATCCTTGAAATTCTCTCAGCTCAGGAGAAAGCCCCTGATGAAGGGCATGCAGCTCCTTTCCCCCACCATGCTTGTCTGAATGGCAGACTAGATTTGGTTTTTGTTTTCGTTTTGTTTTTTTTAACACAGGCTGATACATTTTAAAGGCTTTCTTGCTAGATGACTTTACTGGTCATTTTAATTGACACAGGGTCCCTTGTTTAAACTTACAAGCTGAGATTATGTCTGGGGAGTGTTGGAAGACAGAGCCCTCAATTGCTCCCCTGCCCATTTCAGCCTCTGGATTGATTCAGCCCTAAGTAGATGTCATCAGCTTCAGCTGAGGATAGAGACCACTCATCTTAGGCAGATTCCTTCTGGCTACACATGCTTTGCTCAGCGCCCAGGGTGGGCAGAACACTATGTTTGGCACTAGCAGGCGCTTACAATCTCTGTTGCTTAGAGGGGCAGGAGGAAGAGAGATAAAGTTGTGCCCCAGTTAGCCATGATCTGTAAAATTCCAGGTTGAATTCACAAAGCATTATGGAATTGGTGCCATGGTGTGTTAAGGGTAGGGGCTACGCCACTGTAGTTGTCTGCATTGTCATAGTGGTGGTCCAGTCCATGGACATAAAATACAGGTTCTCCTTTCTTATGTTTACAGGCTTCATGGGACTTGAAGGAAACTAGATGTAAGACCTCACATCAGACACCAGGATCCCACTCACTTTTCTTAAATTTAAGAAACAAAGAAAATGGAAGCGAGTGAGGATGTTTCACTAACCCAGAAGAAATTGATGGGAAGAGGCCCAGGTAGGGTGAATGCCTCCTGGTTGGGAGCTGGCTGTCATGGGGTGGTGGGTGGGCTCAGAAGGTTTCTGTTTCATCCTGGTTCTCCAGCTCTGACCTGTGCCCTAGCATTGCCCACAGCTGTTGCCATTTTTCATGCCTCCTTGGACACCCTTCTTCCTATGGGGTGTGGGATGCCCCAAGGCTTTCTCATCTCCTGCCCCTTTGGAACAGCCTGCTCACCTGGATCATAGCCTTTGAGAAAGGCCGAGACAAAGGCCTGGCATGTGCCCTAGAGGGGTATAGGAGGAGAAGGAGGGAATGAGTGAAACTTGAATTGTCTGGGGCTACTCAGGAGAGAGGCCTTTTTCTCTAGAGGAGCTGGAAATGCTTTACAAACCTTAAACCGCTTCCTAAGTAAATGCCCAGTGCCCATGGCTCATGATCTCCCAGGCGGGCAGGCTGAAGCAGAGGAGGGCCCTCAGGTCACGAGCTCTTTCTTCTCCTCTTGTGGCCCTATGGAAGCAGCCCTTCCTACTGTCCTCAGATTTGGCCTAGACCAGCTGAGTGACTACCGGAGGTGCCGCAGGGCATTGTCTATACCAAGTCCCCTTGATTCCAAATTCCAAGCTTTTTCCATAACCCAGGAGGGGCCACAGTGAGTAGAACCCTGAGACCTGGAGTCAGGATAGACCTGAGTTTAAATCTTGCCTCAGACATTTAATAGCTGAGTAATGCTGGGCAAGTCACTTTACCTCTGTCTGCCTCAGTTTCCATAAAGGAAGACTTGAGGTGTGAGATGCAGCATGGGAGCACCAAAGGAAGGTGGCTCTCAGGCCTTGGGTCATCAGGCTGTGGAGGAGGAGGGTCACTGATGGTCCTCCTTAGGTAGGATGCCCTTGGATTTGACGAAGTCAGCTTTATAGACTCTTTCAGAGTTGAGTCCAGTCACCTCCACAATGTGGGTCACAAGGCCCATGACTTGTATAAGGAGGGAGGGAGGCAGAGTCTTTCTCAGAAGCATCTGATTGATTTTTTTGTTTCTGATGTTAAAGACAAAGGAGACCCTCGAAGGGCCCAGGTCAGGCCCCTTCTGTTTGCTGGCTTCCTATTCATGGAGCCTGGGACCTTCTAGAGAAGGGAAGAAGGAGTGTTCGGACAGGAGGAGAAAAGTCTTGAGCAGAGGTGGCCTTCCCTCCCGCTAAAGCTTTCTGGACCATCCACTGCTGGGTGTTTAAGACAGGTGGGTTTTCTGATCATCTGTCCACAAGCATGAATCACGTGCTTCTCTTATACTAGACAGAAAGTGGGCAATGTGGCCCCTGCCCACAGGAGCTCCCAGTCTAATGGGAGAGACTAAGTGGAAACAACCAAAATCTACACAGAGCTCATGTACAGCAATTTCCTAGAAAAGAGGCTTGGGAGTTAGGTGGGCACCGGCATGGGGTATCCCCAGGTGGCGCAGGGAAAGGCCTCCTGCAGAAGATGGCACCCAGCTAGCCAATATCCCCACAGCCTCAGCACTGACAGACCAGAGGAGGAGGCTGGGGATGGTCCCTGGCTCAGGTCAGTTACCTGGCTGACAAGAACAGCAGCCAGCTGATCGTGAAGGAAGTGGCTGGGGATGAGTCAGACTGCAGCCTCTTTGATTTCCAAAAGGAAGCCTCTGAAGATCTGACCTCACTGTCAGATGTGCCGAGTCCCTCGGAAGTGAATGAGCTTGTTAAACTAGGCTTTATGGGGATCCCACAGAAGCCACGCCTCTGGTGCGCTCCCCACAAAAAGCCCTTGGCTGGCTAGGCACCAGCCAGCATGAGCGTCTCAGTTATTTACAAAGTTTGGGCAAAGAACACAGCCCTCTTCGGCTGGGCTGGGTGAGGGGCGTGGCTAGGCCACAGCTTCCAGACACCTGGCGTCAGGCAGAAGATGGTTGCACATTAGACCTGGCATGGCCACTGGGCTCCTGCTGCTTTACACACTGATTTATCAGGGTTCACCTTTCATGTCCTGAGTCTTTGGCCTGGTAAATGGGGAGAACAGTGCCCTTTCCTGCCTTGGACATTGTGAAACAAAAGGCATGAGTGCCTCTGACTGGCTTGTGTTCTGACCAACTGTGTCTGGTTCTGGAGCCATCTGTGGTGAGGCCATGCAAACCCAGCACAACAGGGAATGACGGGCCCTGCCCTGCACCCTGGGTACAGGAGAGAAGGAGGGAGCCCATGTCCTAATGGAAACCCTCAACCATCCTTGTCAGGCCTTGTAACAGAAGCTAATAATAGTTTGGATAAAAATGGGTTTGCTCTGGGCCCCTGTGATGGACACTGTTAGAGGCCCGCCACTAGTGATGTGACTCAGCCTAATCTATGAAAGGTCAGTTAAGTGTCACGGTTCAGTGGGGGCCCAAGTAAACCTTTCCTTGCACAACTAGGATGGGCCCTGACACCCACAGGCTCACAGCACAACCATTGGTTGGCTCCCCGGGGGCTGTTGTGGCAGTCCTGAGACTCGACTCCACACTCAATAAGCTCGTCCCCTTTGGGCTGATCAAATGAGAAACTATTCTGGCCTTCTCCCCCAAGAGGATCCTGCATCCGTGGGGGTCTGCACATCTTATCTCAGCTACTCAGAGACAAAGGGATCTGCTTCTCCAGAGGGAAAAGTAACCCAAGAAAACAGGGACTCATCAGTGTCTACTCGCATCTTGTTGGAAGGAGTTTATTTGACATTTGGAGGAGGCCTGAACCTAAGCAGAAGTCTGGCTGGGGAACAAGAAGGAAAATGGAATTGTTTGGCCTTTGTTTTTGTAGAGGACCCATGACATACCAGGGTGATGTCTTAACTCCTGTGTGAACCGGATTGAAGTGAGGCAGGGCCGCTCAAAGTCACCAGCCTCACTCTCTTCCAGAGTCATGGAACATCAGTGGCAGGACAAAAGTCAGGATGATGGCGATGACCCAGGAGGCAGTGGGTGACCTTGGCAGCTTCCATGTGTGACCAAGCTCTAAGCGCTCCCCAGCACCTGCTTCTGGTCCCCTCCCCCCATAGCCTTTGAAACATCCTGCCATTCTGCCTGGGGAAGTCTTCACATGCTTAGGGTAGACACCCCCCTCACTAACAGGTTTGAGGCCCTTGGGTTACCCTCAACCTGGCTCAGCCCATTCACCAAGAATTTTACAGGGGTGTGACCACTGCGCACCGTACAGCTTCTTGGAGCCACAGAGGAGAGTTGGGTGGCAGGGAGGGACCCCAGAGGTCAGTGAGTAGCCCTCCCACCAGAGGGGCTCATCCTCCCTGAACACCATCATTATGAAGTTAAAGAGTCAAGAAACAGGCTCCTGAGAGAAATCACTTTGGGAACTCTAGGCTGGAGAATGAAGTGAGACACACTGGAAGATGCCTGCCGCTGATCAGGAGTGATTCCACTAGGCCCAAATGCCCAATAAACCATAGCCACCCTGGAACTGGCTTTGGATCTGAGTCGGGCTAGGGATAGAGCTCACTCTGACCCAGTTCTCCTTGGCTTCCAGGCTGCTCCAGACGTTTAGAAGTGGGTCAGGGATCCTCATGGCCCTGGAGCCCCTCATGACAAAAGGTCACGGTGTGGAGCCTCGTGTACTCCTGGATCCAGGGACCCTGCTGCTTTGGTCGACCCCTTCTCATCTCTGGACATCCTGCCTCCCCTTCCCCTGACCTGGAACTTTCGACACCCCTCCCTCCTTCCCCCTCTTCCCATGCTGGGGCCTTCTGCTTTTCCCTCTGCCCATTATCTCCATTTTATCCCATCACTGTTTGCCTTTGTCTCCCCCATGGAAAAGACAGGGAGATGCTTGAGAACAGGTCTGGGCTTTGTGTTTAGCAATAAAGGCTTGCTGACTGACTGACTGACGGTCTGTGCTCAGATCTTTTGACCCCCTTGGCCTGCTCTTTTCCCCACCCTCACTAGTGGGGGTCTTGTTCTGTGGGAGGCTGGGAGGAGACGTGACTGTCTTGGAATTCTAGCTGTGTCTATTCTCTCCATGTTTCCCCAGGGAAGGAAAATCAATGATTGGAACTGAGAGAGGAGTCTAGGATGGGCCCCGCCCATTAATCTCCTCCATGTTACCAATGGGGCGGGTATTTGGGGCCCAAGCTCAGGCCCGCTCTCCTGGAACATCTGGATGACTGTTCTCAGAGGGCAGTAAACAGCAGGTTGATTCAAAGCTGGGAGGTGTTGGAAAACCCCTTGGGCAGGAGATTTCGAAACAAGATTTAGGTTAGAAAAAAACCACAGTGGGAGCGGTTGTAGAGAATGAAAGAGATGGAAAACCTCCAAGCCAGATAGTCATTGAGAAAGCAAGGAGAAATGAGAGGGTGTCAGTGGCGTGGGATGGAGACAGAGATAGCTGTCTGCTAGGCCCAGGGCTCTGATGAAGGCTCGCACACAGTAGGACTGCGGTATTCAGTTCATGTCAGCACCAGCAGCTTAGAGGTGAACCCCAGGGGACTTCAGGGAAGGCTGGGAGAAAGTCCCTGCGGGTGGGAGAGTCTACACTTAAAAAAAGGGAGAATGTGCCCGGATGGCTAGGATCTGGGGAGGAAAAGAGGTGTGTGCAGCCTCTGTGACCACTGCAGCTGCCAGGCTAGTTGACTGCCTTGATGGCGATCTAGCCAGGTTAGATCAAAAGTCTCTAAGGTTAGCAGCCTCCATCCCAGGCTCTCAGTGGCACCAAGTGAGTTTTAAGGACCACATTGAATATAAGCAAAGGAGAATGTGGTGGTTATGGAGAAATCTCCAGGAAAATGATGGAATAAGAGGGAAAAGTATTGGCTGGACAAAATAAGGTGAGAAAAGCAAAGGAGAGGCAGGGATAAAACAAAAAAGGAATAGAGAAGGTAGAGAAATAATCCTTTGCCCTGCTCCAGGGGCCAGGGGGGACCAGGGGAGGGTGACAGAGTCCCAGAAGGAAGAAGGCAGGACTATGAGTGAATGGCCTGCATCGGGGCAACAACAGTGACCACTGCTCCTTGGGGACACTTTGTCCTGTGCTGGATGGAGATCAGAATCATCCTCCACTTAAGGAAATAGCTGCCAACCAGTTAGCAATGAGAGGAGGAAAGGCTTGGTGATTCACCTCCTTGTTTGTCTCCACCACTCAGAAGTCATTACTCCCCACCGCTGTCTCGTGGAGGGTGGAGACCCACCTAACCAGAGTGACAGCTTGGCCTCTTCTGGCTCAGCTGATGACAGATGACATGCTGTGACATATTCACCCCACCCACTTCAGCCCCCAAGCCTTTTGCAAAGACAGCAGTAAACAAGCGATGGGGTCACAGACCCATCCATGTGGGGTTCCCTCTTGTATAGTTCCTCTAGGATATATCTGGGGAGCCCTTCTCAAGAGTCCCTGCCTTAAAGGAGACCATGGGGAACTATTCTTTGATGGTACAGTCAAAATAATTCCAATGGTTACTAGGGTTCCCAGAAAAATGAAATGATTTCATGGAATCCTGACATCCTGGAGCCAGAATGGAGTTCATCACAACATGGGCAGAAAGTCCATTGACAAATGGTTAATCAGCCCACATTGGAAGACCTCCATTGATGGGAAGCTCACTACTTTGTCCATTTCACTTTAGAACAGTTCTAATGGTTAGGATGTCCTTCCTTATCCTGGCCCTCCAGGGCTGATTAAAACATGTCTCAGCTCTCTTCCATATGGCAGCACCTTGGAAATCCAAGAAAGCCATCAGTCTCTAGAAATCATGTAATGAGGCCTGAAACCACCAGACTCTACTATCTAACATTTCCTCTCTCCATCTAGCTCAGGGGGTTATCTGGAAAGACTTTATTAACTGCTCTTCAGATTCTTAGGTCCCCTCTATGGCGTTCTCCTGACCTGTAGGAAGAGGAAATACAATTCATTTTACATGACTTGTTCTTGATGAACTTTGTGGTCACAGTCTCCCTTTCTGAATGCTCCAAACCTCTCCCTTTAGTGGTACATTCTAGAACTTTGCCAGGAACTAAAGTTAAGCTCAATGGTTTCTAATTTGGAGAATCCACCTTTTGGCCTGTCTGACACCATTGCCATTGTCCACAATTCTTTGGAGACCATCCAGTGCTACCAGACAGCTGCCCCTGGAAAAGAAGTGAGGTTACGATCATCAGAGAGGTGACCATTGATGATTTGGCCCAAGGATCCACCCCTTGGAGCAGGCCTGGCCTTCCCCATAGCAGGGGCCACCAAGCACCTGACTTCCATGATGTCAAATTAGTTTAGAGTCAGTCTCTCCTATTCTATTCCTGGCCCTTCTACAGATTTGTAGATGACCTCAAGTAGAATTGATTCCCAGGTTCTGCTACAGTAGCTGTGTGACCTTGGTCAAATCACCTCCCCTTCAGGTACTTCAGTTTCCTCAGCTGTCAAATGAGAGTAATGGTATTTGCGTGGCTTGAATGCCTCACATGCCATTGGTGAGGAAAGCATTTTGTTGACAGCCACAAGCTCTAGAAATAGGGTGCATGGTGATTAAGGTGGGACTGTAATAATAGGGCTAGTAGAGGTTTGTCTAGAGGATGACAAGATGATGAGGGTATTGGCAAACACACGTTAAGAGGCTTGGTGGAAGGATCTGGGAGGTGCATCTTGGGGGAGCCTAAGTCCAGGAAGGGCTCTTCTGGGGACAAGTAATCAGTCCCAGCAGTGAACCGGCCAAGGCCAACCGGGGATAGATGTCAGGAAAACCTCCTGACCAGTGAAAGCTGTCTCAGACAGAGAAGGAGGGGTATGTGGGGGACCTCCCTGGCCTCCTCTGCTGGAGCCTGGAGAGATACCCTCCTGGGACCAGGATTGATTGTTCTATCAGTTACTCTTTCCCTGATTCCTTTAGCTCTTAAGACACAGGGTCTCCAGCTCTCAGGACCTTCTCTTTCTTCTCCTTTGCCTTCATCAAATCCCCATCTAAGCTGTAGGCTTAAAGCAAACATGGTTCTAGGTTTTCCCCCATCCATGTCCCAACCCGCTCCCCTTCACCCAACAGCCTGAGGTTTCTCTGGAAAGGAATGCTCTCCTCTCTTCAGTCCCCAATACTTTCAGGCTGCTTGGGAAGATGCCTCATCTGCCTCTCAGGGCCTCATCTGGAGCCTCAGGACTTCTGGTGTTCCATGGCAGCCCTGCCAGGGCACACACTGGGTGTAGGGAAAAACTGACCCAAATGACTCAGGACACCTCCAAAGAAAAATCCAAGAGGCCTGGGTTGGGGTACACAGCACCCCTTCCTTCCTGCTCCTCCCATTACTCTGAATTGAGTTGGTACAAACTAGTGTTTGCACAGGCTGCAGACCATAAGCATCTTGAAGACAGTCACTCTTGTTGCCTTCGTTTCTGGGTCCCCAGTGCCTGGTCCAAGCAGCTACTAAAAGATGCTGAGTGAAGCAGGACCACACGGGGTTCTTTAAAGGAGGTCCTTTATTGGGCAGGCCCAGGAGGGTGGGAGTCTTGATGTCCAGGGCCAGGCTCCTAGAAGAAACAGTCCCTAAAGGGACTCCAGGCTGCGGGACTCAGCAACATGCTTTCTTGTTGGGCCTTGCGTGAGGCTAAGCCTCCCTCCTCTTCCGGAGTGCCAGGCGGGGCCCGCTCCTTTTGCCCTGTTATTACCGCTGGCAGAGGGAGAGCCAGGCAGGTTTGTTTGTGCCCCGGGGAAGGAGAGACTCAAGTCAGTCCAGTTCTCCTGGTCCTGCTCATTCTCTGTGTGTGTGGGAGGAGCCGCCGGGGCCTGTTACCTGGAGTACCCTCAGGGAGGGGCTGCCAGGAGCCGGCCAGACTGGAGCAACAGAGAGGGCTGAGGGCGGCACTTCTGGCCTGACCAACATCCTCACTGGGTTTGGAAAGATGGAGCCTGTGGGGAGGAGGTCAACGGAGGCGGGGAGGGCTTTAGGGCTTTGATTCATCCCCAGGTTGTGTGGGCCTAGAACCTTTTCTCCTGACCCAGCACCTGCAGCCTCCTCTCAGGCTTGCTGTCCTCTTGAAGCCTTCCCCCTTCCCTCCTTGCTTCCTGTGGGCATGAGCCTCTCAGAACTTTTGTAGGGAATGAACATTAGACCTGGAGCAGGGCTGGCTGCCCATAGCAAAAGCTGTACATGTCTTCCAAGACTGTCCCCCTTCTTAAGTCTGAATTTCTGTCCTTCATAGTGGAAACTCTTAGAGAATTTTATGATCTTGGTTTCTTTCCTCTCCTTTCTCTCTCCTCTTTCCCTTCTCTCTTCTATCTTCTCTCTTTCTCCATCTCTCTTTTCTCTTCCCCCTCATCTCTTTGTCTCTTTCCATCTCATTCTCTCTCTCTCTGTCTTCCTCTTTTCTATTTGAAGCTACCAAGTTTAGGAATACTACTTAAATATTTTTTCCAGCAAACATCCCCATGTGTTTACTGATACTTTGCAATCTGTGCTGTGGTCTGTAGGGTTGTCATGAGGCTAGAAAGCCTCTGCACCATAAGAGTTTATAACACTGACTGCTCTGAAGTCTGGGCATTTGTCTCAAGGAAGGCATGCAGCTCCCTGAAATTTCATAGCCCAGCAGTGGCGTTTGGTGGCAGTTGGGACCTGCTTGCATCATACAAATGTTTTTAAATGAGCTTAGAAGGCACTGTCAGAGCGGTGCTGACGGATCGTGTTGCCCAGTTGTCTGAGCAAGAAGGTGAGCTGCCTGCTGCCACAAAACCGGCCCTATTTCTGGCTCTTCTATATCTGAGTGCCTGGGTCACTTCCCCTCTTTCTGTGCTTGTTTCTCAGTTTTTTCTGTAAAATGAGAGCACTGGACTAGCTTGAGATCTTAAGTCCCTCTGATTCCTTGCCATAACAAGGAGAAACAAAGAAGAAGGATGAAGCATTTGCGATCCCTAGTGAGGAAGGCTTGGGAGTGGACAGCAGACTGAAGGGGGGTGTTTCCTCATCTCTCACTGAGCTGCCTCCTCCAGCTTATCTTCTGGGACCACTGGGCAGTGGAGCCTCGGCCCACTGTCATACTTGGGTCCAGGATCAATTGCTAAAGCTGTCATCTGGTTTATTCCCACTCATATTTGAGAGGTTGGATTGGTAGGGTTTATTCTCCCGTTTTACAGAGAAAGGGCCACCCTTCACTTCCTGGTCAGGGAACAAGCACCTTGGACCACACCATCTTTGCTTAGCTTTGACTCTCAGCTTGCTACTGGAGCCCCTAACTCGGTAATAACAGATCATTCAGGCTGGACAAGTTGTGGTGCATGAATGTAATGGAATACTATTGTGCTATAAGAAATAAGGAGCTGGTGGATTTCAGAAAAACCCGGGAAGATCTACATGAACTGATGCTGAGTGAAGTGAGCAGAACCAGGAGAACCTTATATACAGTAACAGTCACATGGTATCATGACCAACTTTGATAGACTTAGCTCTTCTCAGCAATGCAAGGACCTAAGACAATTCCAAAAGACCCATGATGGAAAATGCCATCCACATCCAGAAAAACAACTATCGAGTCTGAATGCAGATTGAAGCAGACTATTTTTTCTTTCTTTTTCTTTCGAGTAGTTTTCCCCTTTTGTTCTGATTCTTCTTTCACAATATGACTAATATGGAAATATGTTACTATGACTGGACCTGTAGCGCCTATATCAGATGGCATGCCCTCTTAGGGAAGGAGAGGGCAAGGAGGGTGAGAAAATTTAGAACTCAAAATCTTATAAAAGTGAAAGTTGAAAACTATCTTTATATGTAATTGGGAAAAATAAAATACTATTAAGTGGGGAAATAAAGAAAAAATTTCTGGAATCACAGAATCCTAGAATTTGAGTGGGAAAGCATTTCGGCAGCCTCTAAGTCCCACCCACACCAGAAAGAATTCCCACCATCATATGCCTGACAAGGCACTTCCAGGGAAGGGAAGTACCCTTCTTTCTCCAGGTAGTCCACCACTCCCCTTTCAGGCAGCCAAAACATGTCCATTTGTAAAATGTCCCCTTTCTCGTGTTTCTGCCCTCACTAGTCTCCTCCATGCTCCCTATGGGTGTCCTTGGAGGCTGCTCCCACATCCCTCAGAGTGTCCTCATTGCCAACTTAACTAAGTAGTCCTGGTTCCTTCAACCGTAGGAAGAACAGGAGCAGTGAATGATGTCAAAATAGGAAAAATTTCACTTGGAAATAAGCTTTTCATCTGACTCTCTTTTCTTTGCCTTGCATCAGATGCCACGGTTTCTTCCTCCTTTAACTGACCCTTCTACACCATGGCCCCTGAGCTGCCTTAACTATTTATGCAGTAGTTTCCATCTAACACTTCTCTAAGGGAAAGATGCATTAGCACCTTTTTATGGATGGAAAGAAGGCTTTGATGAAATGGCTTGACCAATAAGCAGACAAATCTGGATTTAGAACACTGACAACTCAGTGAGCTTTTCTGTTATACCATGTTTCCCCAAATTACAGGATCAGAAGGATCTCAGAAGTAGGCCTCTAGTTCCACCTCTCATTTTACCAAGACCTGAATAAAAAGGGCAACTATAGTATACCCGCAAAGTGGTCATCAGCCTTTCCTTGGAGACCTTCTATGATGGGGAGCTCACTACCATTCAAGGCAGTCCATTCCACCCTGGAATGGCTCTAAATGTTAAAAATACTAAGCTGAAATGTGTCTCTGAGCCTATCCCCTTAGCTCCTAGTTTTGCCCTTGGAAGCCAAGTCCAACAGGGTTAATTCCTCTTTTTGGGGGGTGGGGAGCAAGGAAATCCAGGGTCACACAGCCAGTAAGTGTCAATAATGACCAAGTCATGATTCTGAGAGCCTTCCCCATTCTTCTTGCCCTCCTATGGATGCTCTTGGTCCTGTGTGTGGCATCCAGAACGGTCCCACAGATGGCACCTGAGTAGGACCCAGGCTTGTCCCTCCCAACGCAGCTCAGAATCTCATCAGCGTCATGGTGACGGTAGAGTTCAGTAATGCCCACCCCTCTTAGGCTCCCCCACCCAATCTGGTACTTGTTTTAACCCAGGTGTAAGTTGGATGTCATCTGATTATATTTCGCCTGACGTTCTACAGGGCAGCCAGGCATAGAGTGCAGAAGACTCATTCTCCTGGGTTCAAATTTGGCCTCAGATACTTACTAGCTGTGTGACCCTGGGCAAGCCCCTTCACCCTGTTTGCCTCAGTTTCCTCATCTGTAAAAATGAGCTGGAGAAGGAAATGGCAAACCTCTCCTGTATCTTTCCCAAGAAAAGCCCAAATGGTGTCACCAAGAGTCAGACACAACTGAACAGTAATAAAACACTCTAACCTGCAAACAGAATCTGACACCATTAAGAGTGTTAGCTTTACCTTCAGCTTTGGCTCACCTGAAAACCTGATAAGCACATCATCATCTTTCTCCAATGATTCGACAGCTGAGAAGTGAAGATCCCTGGGGCCCTCCACTGGAGACCTCCCAATTCACACTGAACCATTAATGGCCAGATCAGAACACACCTGAACCGTACCATCTTCAAGCTAACCTCTGTCCAACTTTTCTAAAATAATAACATGATTAAGTGCTTCACTAGCATCCTTTGTTAGAAATCTCAAAAACTATATGACAACACTCTCCTGATTGAAAAATAACCTTTAAAAAAAAAAAGGGGAAGTGAAGTTTGATGTCTAAGAAGCCAGGGAAAGGTGAGGGAGTCTAAGGAGATTTCATGGCGGCTGTGTCTAGGTGGAGTTCAAATACAGAGACTTATTGAAATGTAAAGGAAAACCATTGAGATGCAAAAGAGAGATTCTTCTTCCCCACTTAAATTCAATTCACTTGCTAGTCTGTGGTCCCAACATGACGTCATGGTCCCCCGGGAGAACCAAAGAACAAATTGTAACTAGACATTCCCCATCCTAGAAAGCAGAGATTTGAAAATCTCATTTGCAGATGAAGAAGTCAAACTACTTCAGCCTTAGTCTCTAAAGACCAAATCCTGGGGCCTTTTCTTAAAACTTTTTCACCCTGCCCATAACCAGCTTCTCCTCCCCATATTCTCTTCTCTCTAGGTTTTTGGGGACCCTCTCCCCCTAGTTTTTCTCCAACCTCTCTGATTGCTCCTTCTAAGTTTCCTTTGCAGGATCTTCATCCAGATCAGGCCCTCTGACCACAGCTGTCCTTCCCAGCTCTGTCCTTCGCCTCTTTCCTTCTCTTCATTTCACTTGGTGATCTCATCAACTATCCTCTAAAGATTCTCAAATCCACTCATCAGCCCTGACCTCTCTGTGACCTCCAGTCTTCTTAGCTCCAACTGCCCATTCCACATCTTGAAGTACAAGTCCCACAGAAAGCCGAAACTCAAAATATCTAAGACAAATTCTTCCCTTCCAAATGGTCTTGTTACTAGGGCCCCACTGTCCTCCTTGTCCTCCAGGCTGACCACCTAGGAATCAGCCTGGACTCATCTTCCTATCCCCTCTATCCAGTCTACTGCCAAGACCTCATCACCTTTGTGTTCAGTCATTTCAGTTGTGTCTGACTCTCTGAGAACCCATTTGAGGTTTTCTTGGACAAGACACTGGCATGGTTTGCCATTTCCTTCTCCAGCTCATTTTACAGAAGAGGAAGTTGAGGCATATCGGGTAAAATGACTTGCCCAGGGTCATACTGGACAACTTTGACTCAGGTCTTCCTGACACCTGGCCCATACTCTTACCCACTGCTCCACCAAGCTGCCTAGATACCCTTGTAACATGTCTCTTAGACGCTTCCTTCTCTTCTCCAACTTCTCCACCAGTCTGCTGCTTCATACCAATAACTTCCTGGTGGTTCTGCCTACCACAGGTCCACCCCCTCTAACCCATCCTCTAGTTCACTGTCCAGGGGATCTTCCTAGAGGGCAGGTGACCACATCAGCCCCCTGGGATTGGTTGCTGTCCTTTATTCTCTCAAAGGTAACCCAAATGACATTATGAGCTTGGAGTCAAGGTCTGACTGTGGCGGATCAGACCAATATGAGTTCAGAAGGCTTCAAAAGAGGTCGGACACAAATACTCCACATGAATATTTGGAGTGGAGAGGTCTCTAAATTTGTCCATTTCACATTTCTTTTGAGCTCCTGCAATTCTGCTTTGGTCATAGAGCACAGCATCTTCTATGATGTGGGCATACCATGTGGAGCAGTCCTGTGCCAGTGTCTCTCATGTAACACAAATGATTCCATAGTCTTCAGAGAAACCTTGAGAGTGTCCTTGTATCACTTCCAATTTGCCTTGTGTGTGAGTTTTCTGTAGAATAGTCTTTTAGGCAAGTGTACATTTGGCATTTGAACAACATGTTCAGCCAATTGGAGCTGCATTCTCTGCAGTAGCGTTTGAATGCTTGGCAGTTGGATTTGAGAAAGGACTTCAGTGTCTGGTACCTTATCCTGCCAGGTGATCTCCAGAATCTGCCTAACACAATTTACATGAAAGTGATTCAATTTCTGGCATTGCCCTGGCAGACTATCCATGTTTCACAAGCATACAACAATGAGGTCAACACAACTGCTCTGTAGATCTTCAGTTTGGTTGGCTTTCTAATACCTCTTCCCTCCTTTACTTTCCTTCGGAGCCTCCCAAATGCTGAGCTAGCTCTGGAAACTAGCTCTGGACACCATCAAACTTATTATCTATATGTACATCCCTGGAAAATAGACTGCCAAAGTAAGTAAACTTGTCCACAGCATTCAAAACTTCTCCATTTGCTGTAATCAACGGTTCCATGTATGACTGGCTGGCAGAGAACCTCTGTTTCTTAGGTGTTAATTATCAAACCAAAATTAGAACAAATTGAAGAGAACTGATCCACACTTTGTTGCATCTCAGCTTCAGAGGCTGTATTGAATATACAATCATCTGAGAATAAAAAGTCATACACCAACTCTCACTCCACTTTAGTCTTGGCTTGTAGACTTTTCAAGTTAAATAATTCATCTTCAGTGCAATAGATGACCTTGATGCCATTTTCATCCTCATTGAATGCATCTGACAACATTTCTGAAAACATCATGCTAAAAAGTATGGGAGCAAGCACACAGCCTTGCTTCACTCCACTGGAAAGCGTCATCCATTATCTAGAACTCCTACAAGCATGCAGTTATGGAATGGGTGTAGGATACTGAAGAACTTCACCAGGCAACCAGATTTTGCCATGATCTTCCACAAATCCCCATAATTGACAGTATCAAAGAAATGGGTTAGATTACACTCACTAATGGTACATGGAATTACTTGTGCTTGTGGACAACACAAAATCCAGTAGACCTGAAGGATGAATTGATCTTATCAGGAGAGAACTCCGTGGTTATCACTTCCAAACAGCAGCCCCGAGTGAAACAAGGGTAGAAAATGAAGTCCAGCTTACCAAAGTCAGAGATGGACACATGTTTTTCTGGAGTGTTCACAGTGATGAGAATCACCATGAAGCTGATATAGGTTTTACAATCAAAACTAATCTAGTCAATAAACTTACATACCTCCCCAAAGGAGAGAATGTCAGATTTGTGACAATACAATTGCCACTTGTAGGAAAACACCATGCCACTAATCATCAGTGCTTATTCTCCTACCATGACAAACCCTGATGAGGTCAAATAAACATTTTATGAAGTTGATATCATTGTTCTGTGAGGGGGCAGCTAGGTGGTGCAGTGGATAAAGCACCAGTGCAAGAGTCAGGAGGACCTGAGTTCAAATCTCACCTTAGACACTTGACACTCACTAGCTGTGTGACCTTGGGCAAGTCACTTAACCCCAATTGCCTTTTCCTGGGCCATCTCCAGTCATCTTAATGAATATCTGGTCACTGGATTCAGATGGTTCTGGAGGAGAAGTAACTTGAACAGCCCTCCGTCACTCAAAACAAAATCAACTGCAAGTCATGTCATCATTTCTCTGATGGTACGGTCTTCTTCGGCAACAAAGGGCCAATACAATATAGTTGCTGAATACGTATTTTGGAGATTCTGC
Source organism: Potorous gilbertii (assembly GCA_028658325.1). NCBI lineage: Eukaryota > Metazoa > Chordata > Mammalia > Diprotodontia > Potoroidae > Potorous > Potorous gilbertii. The sequence goes on along the minus strand of JAQQSK010002592.1, from coordinate 97,693 downwards.
TGACTTCCCTCTGCAATAGTTCATGGAGATTTTTCCATGCTTCTCTGTATCCATCATACATAGCATTTTTTTAAAATTTAAGAACACTTAGTGAGTGCTAGGAATTAGATTTTTAGAAGATTTATTTGCATGTTTCATCTTTGCAAATATTTCCAAATTATTCTCTGTTAGTGATTTTCTATTGTGTCTGACTCTTTATGGCCCCACATTTGAGGTTTTCTTGGCAAAGATACTAGAGTGGTTTGCCATTTCCTTCTCCAACTTATTGTATAGATAAGGACCTGAAGCAAACAGGATGAAGGGATTTTCCCTGAGTCACACAGCTAGTAAGCATCTGAGCTCAGATTTGAACTCAGGAAAATGAGTCTTCCTGACTTCAAGTCACTGTGCCACACACACATGGCATTTCTTATAGTACAGTAATATTGTTACATGCATGCACATGGTTGGTTTAGCCATTCGCCAGTTGATGGGCATCTACTTTGTCTTAGCTATCACAAAAAGTGCTGCTATAAATATATTTGAGTCCATAGGGACTTTATTTTTTTTTTTTTTGTTTATCAATGGGACCTTTGTTGGCCTAGTAAAAGAGTCTCTGGTTCAAACATTTTAGTGATATTTTAGTCACTTTCTTTGCATAATTCCAAATTGCTACACCAAATGGTCATATTACTCCACAGCTCCACTAATAATGTATTAGTGTGCCTACCTTCCCATAGGTCTTCCCACATTGACTGTTCCTATTTTTTGTCATTTATGCCAATTGCCAGGGTTTGAGGTGAAACCTGAGGGTAGTTTTGTCTTGTATTTGTTTATCTCATTGTTGATTATTTCTTTCACTATCTTAGCAAAGAATGTTAGTATTCTTTCATGCAGTTGTGAATGCTTTGCAATTCTATTTTCTAGAATTGTTAGTTCATATTATTAGGGAATATGATAAATTTTTAGCCTAAAATGGTCAGGGTTTCACATTGTATCCTGGGCCATCTCCAGCCTTCCTGATGAATCTCAGGCCACTAGACCCAGATGGCTCAGGAGAAGAAAGTGAAGTTGGTGACCTTGCACAGCCCTCCCTTACTCAAATCAAAGTCAACTGCAAGTCATGTCATCATTTTGCTGTCATGGTCCTCTTTGAGAAACAATCTTATACTTAATAATTTATGTATTTATTAATTGTTTATATATCTTGGATATCAAACACTTATCAAAGAAATTTAAAACAAAGGTTTTTTCCCATTTGACCTCTTCCTTTAAAACATCTAACGTTGTTTGGGAAGAAGCCTTTCAGTTTCCAGTTGCCTCTTCTGCTGTAGACGTAGTATTATGAACCTTTATAATTCATCATTTTAGGGTGGCCTTGGATCCCCTGGTTTCTTCCCCTCACCCCTGATCCCCTTTTCTCATTTGATATTCATTTCTCTTTTTCCTCTCCTTCAGCTAGTCTGTTCCTTAGTTTTGAAATGTCATTTTCTTCTGCTCCTTTCCAAAATCCAAAAAGGATTTCTCACTCTCTTCATTACCCATCTTTTCTTTCTGCTTATTCTACTTGTTCACTGATTCATGACCCCTAGAATTATCTAGTCCCTCCCTTTTCTCTGTATTTTTCATGCAATCAAGGCTTCCAAAGTATCCATTCTGGATCCTCCCCTCTAAGTGCCTTCCAACACTGCCTTGCAGGGCTTGCCTCATGGATCCCCCGTTTCCGTTATGCCTCATTTCCAAAATAAACCAGTGACTGTAGGCATCAGAGAGGATGCTGCCCCTCCTCCTCGAGTATGCAGCTCACCAATGATCTCTACCCTCTCATTAACCTTTTTTTCTTTTCTTGTTTTACATTTCATTTTTTGGGGGGGTAACATTTTAAGTTCCAAACTATCTCCCTGTGTCCCTCCCCACTCTGCACTAGAGAAGGCAATCATCTGACACAGAGATAGATAGATATATAACATATCCCTATCTATTTATATGTAGTATTTATAATGTTCCAAATAACTTAGTCATTCACCACTGTTCTCTGAACAACATTGCTGTTAGTGTACCCGATTTCACATTTCTCTCTGCTCATTTCACATTTCATTATTTCATACAAGTCATTTTATTTTTCTAAAATGGGTGAGTTCTTCATTTCCTATAGCACAATCACACCTCACCGCCTGTTTGGCCATTCCTCAAATGATGAGCATCCCTGAACTTTCTCCATTTGCCTGGTGCCCAATGACTCCCTCAGGACAAGACTTTGCAAACACTGAATCCCCCAGACCTCATCCAGTGTAAAGTCCCCACCTCCCTTTGTTGAGCCATTCTCTTCACCCACAGGAGCATTCTCCCTTCCAAAGTAAGGCCTCCTTCCTTCCTCTTCCCCTTTCCAACCATTTCTCCTTCTTCTCATTCACTCCCCTGTAGGCTTTATCTGAGACCACAGAGGTCCCACCTTCCCTCCATTGCCAGCCCTTGATTTGAACCTGAAGCATCACTTCTTCCTCTCTATCCTCCTGCTTCCCTCTCCCTTTATCTACCCCCGACGTATTAATATAGTCCCACAGAAGCAGTGAAGGGTCTCCAGGTTCTGTCCATAATGCTCCCTTTTCACTATTACCTCTGTCAGATTTCTGTCCTCCATTGTCTCCTTGACCTCTTCCTGAGCACCCTGTGGTCACTGTTGCTGCTGCTGACCTTGCCTGCATTTCTGGTGTTTGGGGTGTTTGAGATACAAACCCTCTCTTCACTTCTGGCTTTCTTTCTAAAAATGTTTCAAACTCTCTATTATTGAACATCCATCTTTAGTCCCATGTGGTTAAGCTCCCGTTTGGAGGACAGATCACCCTGGGCTGCACCCTCAGCTTCACCGCTCTTCAGAACACATTCCGTTGGGTGTAGAATAGTCTTGCTTCATTCAAATGCCCTTCCCTTTGTATTTGAAAGTCGTTCTCCTCATGGCTTGCAGAACTTGTTTTTCAAACTAAATTGCTAAATTTAACCACTATTAAGTCTTGAAGTTTCCAGTGCTGGATTTTTTCTGGAATCAATCTGTGAATTCTTTGGAATTCCATTGTCTGTGTTCAGAAATTCGGGATGGTTTTCTTTTATTATTCCCTTCATTATGATGTTAAAGTTTTTTGTTCTTCTGGTAGTACTATGATACGCAGGTTGTCTCTGTGCATCTAGTCTTTGAGTTCAATATATTTGCTTGCATATTGAGCACGGTTCTTTTAACACGTTTTTTGCTTCTCCTTTCAAGGCTTCTCTTCATATTCACATTTCCAATCGATTGTTTTCTCTTTTGTTTCTTTGCTGAAGTTTGCATTGGAGATTCAGGTTTTTCCACTTTGCTCATTATTTTTACTGTACAGGCCATAAATTCCGCCCTCATAATTCTCATTTTTTTTTTATACGCGTCAATAACAGTGTGTTGCGGTTCCTATATTCTCAAGTTCCATAAGGTCCTCTGTCTTATCAAATCTTGGATCATTTCCTACCTTCCTTCATTCTTTCTATGTCTTTTTTTGACAGTATTTATTCATAAATGCTTGAATTTGTTTATTATATCTGGAGGCCATGTTTCCTTCTGTTGTGAGTGTCTTTCCTGCTGATTTCCATGCTGATATGTTCAAAGTTTTTGAGATTTATTCTTTCTCATGTTATTGGTACATTCAGTCTTTTTTCTCTCTTATTTTCCTTATCACTCATTTCATGACTTCCTCTTGTCTGGATCTCCAAGCAGCTTGGCCTCCTCCAACACGGGGAATTCACACAGTTTGCCAGCCCAGGTTTCTGGTGCAGCTGACTTTTGGGTAGTGTCTGTCCTGGTAACTTGCCCCAACCCTTCTGTTTCTCAAGTCTCTATCCCGGCACCAGCATTCGGAACTTTGCAGCATCAGTGATTCTGGATTGCAGCCCCTGGCAGGCTTTTGTTCCTGAAGGGCTATGGACAAGCTAGCAGTTGAAGCCTGAGAGGGTCTAGGATAGAGGGAGTGGGGAATAGGACATGGAAAAGGATTTGTTGTATTTTTGGGTCTGCTGGTACAGTCTGTCAGTAGTATAGGGGGTTGGGAGGAAGGGTGTAGAGTGAGCTCAGGGTCAGTGAGTGAGAGTTCCCTTGTGGATTCTGAGGGTCCTAGACCACGGAGAGATAGTATTGTTGCTTTATCTTTGGTGTACCATTTTTGTTTTGCAGATGTTTAAGAAGTCTAGTCCTTCCTCTTGTTCACATATCCCAGAAGTCTTGCACTTAATAAAGGAGCCTCTCTAACCCTACTCCCCTCCCCAGCTGCTTGTACCTGCTCCCCAAATTACCTTGTATTTATTATATGCAGTAGAATGTTAGGGGCAGCTGGGAGGCCCAGAGAATATTCTTCACTTGGAATCAGGAAAACCTGAATTGGAATCTGATTTCATCCACCAGCTGTGTGACATCACTTAACCTGTTTGCCTCAGCGTCCTTCATCTGTAAAATGGAATAATAGTAGCACCTCCCTCCTGGGCTTGTCATAAAGCGCTTTACACAATGGTTAGCTCTTAAGTAACCACTCACACAGGTTGTAACTGGCAGAAGCAGCATTCGCACCCAGGTCCTGGGACTGCCCATCATGCCATTCCTTCTGAGCTGGTAATTTCTACTGTCCTCCCATGACCAGATGACTTCCCTTTTTGCCTGACTGCTTTGTTGTGTTGTTCCGGGAAGTCTCCTCGGTGATACACGGGCAGGGCTGCTCTGAGTCCTGTCCCAGTCACGGTGCTGGTGATACCTACCCTCTTTTGGCTGGGATGTCTATTTCATCTAGCTTGTTACCCATACAGTGCAGTTGTTTACAGGTATGAGGCCACTGGGCCTAGAATTGGAACACCTGAGTTCATAGACTGCCTCACCCACTTACCCTGTGACCTTGGGCAAGTCACATCATCAGTTTCCTTATAGGTAACATGGGACAATGATAAAATAGCATCTGCCTCAGAAGGATGTGGTGAAAATCAAGAGAAACTGTGACTCGCTTTGCAAACTGTACAGGGCTGGGTCAGCAAAAGGATGAGCCCAGGAAACCCTGCCAACAGCCAGAGCCTTATTCGTTCTCCCTCTCGCCCAAGTTGGAACACCTGTTAACCACCCATCCTCCCCACTCAGAAGCCTTGGCAAATCTCAGGACAAGAGGACAGCCCAGCTGGGTCCTTCCAGTAGGTGAGGTCTCCAGGGATGGGGGCGGCTCTTCTGGACCAGGATGTGTCCCCAGAACTTTCTTTCTTCCCACCCCATTCCCCGTGCCATGGCAGCCGAAGATTAGCACCATTGCTGGTCGGGCTGCTAACATCTGCTCTCCTGAGGACTGAAGCTGCTGCTTTACCCCATCAGTGTGAACACTGCCCCTCCCTGTCTTGTAGGGTCTGATTCCATCTACACACAGCCAGGAGGGAGGTGTCCCTGTGAGGGGAGGGGGCTTACGAGGTCAGAGCCCAAGGAGTGACTGGAGGTCCATAAACCTGCAGGGTGTCATCTCTGGCTGTGTGACCCTGGTCAAGTCCCTTCCCGTCTCAGGGCCTTCATATCCTCATCTATAAAATGAGGTGCTTGAACTAGACTGGCTCCAAGGCCCCCTCCAGCTCCAACATCCTGTGGTTCTCTGATGCCAGGAGGGCTTAGCAGCAGATTGGGGACTATCTTGAGGCCTTCCTGAGCTAAGGGAGTAGGGGTGGGCTCACTCAGCAGGAAGGTATGAGAGGCTTGGCCCACAAGACACACAGCATCAAAGAGATCTTAGATTTTAATAAAAGAAAAACCAGTTACAAAATCAAACAGAGAACACAGAACCTTGTGACTGGCAGACAGAACCAGCATGTAGTGATGAAAATGTGTAAACATCACCCTGGAGGTTCCTAGAAGAGGAGTATTTAAACAAGAAATCCTCAGAAGGGAGCCCGGATGCAGCAGCAGAGAGCTGGGAGGCAAGATGGAGAAAGGTCCTGAGGTGCCCTGCTTGGGTTCTCCTCCCCTGGGATACTGCCTGGTCTGGTGGGTTGGCCACACTGCCATTTAGTCTCCAATGAGACCCCAGGACTGATCCAGACTGATGGCCGATGATCAGTGTTTAGAGACTGGCCCTACTTTGGGTCTGGCCATCCATCAACCCTTTCAGCAAGGCTGGAATTCCATGCAGACTGTCTTTTGGGAGCAGTTTTCCCCCCCACAGAAAAATCCAGGGGCACTCAGGCCAACATTCTCCAGTAACCTTCTACCACTGGGACACAACAGCTAGAAAAGCATGAGGCCTCTTTATGGGTTCAGGGAACAATTAAATATCCTTTCTAATTTGAGAACTGAGAGTTGCATCTCCACCTTGTAAACTGAAGAATGTTCAGGAAAGGGGGTGCTCCTGGGCTCAGCTAAAGGCTTCCTTTCCCAGAGCCGGTTCTAATGGGTTGATTAACATTCTGCCCTCAGGTTCTCTCTCCTTCCTGCTGTCCTAGGAGTGAGTGGGGCCACCCCTGAGCCCAGAAAAGGTCAGACCCCCACCAGTGACTCCTGTCTATGCTACTTCCTTCCAGGTGCTGAAGGAGTTGATGGATTCTGGGTAACAAAGGCACAACTGTTTCACCTTAGCTGCCCCTGGGCAGAGCCAGAAGGAATCTACTGGAGTGGTGAGTGACCCAAGATGTTATTTGGGTCCATTTAAGAGCAGAGAAGTGAGGAGCAGCCCTGAGGGGGGGCTGCAAGGGGGGCATGGCAGAGGCCAGGCCAGAGAAGTACATCCTGGCATGACACATGAAAGGAGGCAAGAAGCCCTGTGCCTTGTCCAGACAGATCCTGGAGAATAGAAAGAAGACAGGTACCCCAGGGTGTGGGGGTGGGGGCAGATGGGGTAACAGAAACCATACCCACAGTGATGAGCCACAAAGGAGGGAGGGATGGAGAAGAGCTAGTTCTTTTCAGCTTTGGAAAAGATCTCCATCAGCTCCAACAATATATTAGTATCTGTACATTTGTCATCTTTCTAAAAAAGGCTCAAGGAAAGAAATCAAATGAGCTCATGCCTCGGGAAGGCCAGTGTGTGTGCGCAGTGATCTTCCCTGGGTGTGAGCACACCTGCATCCTGGCGGAGGGGGCAGAGCCCCACACCTACCACCAGCCTCCTTTAGCAAGTGTCTTGTTTTCAAATAGTCTGTGCTTATCCCTGACTCCCCAGAACTTGGGGGCTCACAGCTTAATGTCTTCAAGTCCCACCTCAATGAAAGCAAAGAGAAACGTGGGAGTGTTGTCTGAAAAAGATGGGTGGAATCCTCCTTATACAAACCATCTCTGCTTTCTCCCAGTTTAAAAGGGGCCGGGCCTGAGTGCCCTTGTGCCTGGGCAGCGGGAGGGTAGTGGCTCTGTGCCCAGGAGTCCTTGGTGCCCTCCCTCTGGGTGGACAGAGGGTCTGGTCTTCCTTTGGGTTTAGAGATGGTGGCTGCTCGGCAGCAGGGTGGTGACTGTGTTCTGCAAGGCACCAGCCTTCTTGGAGGTTTTCCTCAGCAGTGGGCTGTCAGGGTGCTGTTCCTTCAGGTGGAGGACATGACCCTCCTGGCTGTCTGAGGTGCAGCCACATTCCTCACACACATACAGCTTGGCCCGCCGCTCTTTGTAAGCATATTTCTGCTGCACCCCGTGGATCTTCTTGAGATGGGACTCGAGGGAGCAGCGCTGGGTGAAGGCTTTGTCACACAAGCTACATTTGTAGGGACGCACACCTGAAAGGAAGAGGGAGGCAGGCGTGATGAGGGGGCCCTTCTCCAGAAGCCCTCAAAGCCCTTCCCTGTCAAGTCTACCCCGAGTCTTCTTGGCAGAGATGCCCGACTAGGGGAGGAGAAGAGCAAGGAACCAGGCCAGTAATGCCTCCAACTCACTGGTCATCCACAAGCTGATTTCCCCCATTTTTCTCTTAGTAAGGACCCCAATTTCAGCCCCATGTCACCTTCTCTTTCCCTACTCTGCACTGCCAGCACTTGGCCCCTGCCCCCACCCATTCTGGTTCAGGGTGTTAGCCTCACAGGTCCACTCACCAGTATGTGTGCGCACATGTCTTTTGAGGTCAAAGGTGTCATTGAAGCCCTTCCCACAGTAGGTGCAAAGGTGTCTCTTGACATCATTGTGACATTTCATGTGACGGTTGAGCATGCGCTGATAGGTGAAGGCCTTGTGGCAGATGTGACAGGTGAAGAGCTCCCCGCCTGGGCTGTCTCCTACGGTCACCTACCCAGAAACAGAGATATGAGTGACTGTACACAGATCCTGAGCTGCTGCCATGGGGGACTTGGCCTTGCCCATCATCCTGTGCCCCAGGCTCTGCCTCCACATCCTCCCTTGACTGCCTAGGCAGGATTCCTCACAAGTTCTGAATGCCCTTGGGCTGGGGGCTCAGAGTCTAGTCCCTAGCTTTGCTGACCCCTTTGCCAGATTCTGAGCAGGACAGCTGGCGCAAGATGGGGGGCAGGAGTCAGAGTGAGCATGAAGTCTGTGATTGGTGTCACTTCCAGGTGTCTGAAGTGGGTAGCTGCCCCCCCAGCCTGTCATTACCACTGCTGGGGCCTCCTGCGGGTAAAACCAGGCTGCCCTCTCTCTGCTGACACTGGGGGTGATCTGCTGTCTGCTCAGTCTAGAACATGTACAAGCATCGTAGATGAGGTCAGGAGAAAGCCTGGGAGGCAGGACTCAGTTCACTGTGTCACCTCTGCCTGCCTGCAGATAGGCTGTCCTGAAGAGGAGCCCTGGGCCTCCTCTCTCCAGGACTGTCAAATGGGGAGGCTGGATTGGACCCACGAGGTCAAGCCCATTATCCTACAAACCTAGGGGTTAGGACACTGGCCAGTCCTCTGGAGGTTGTGTCTCAGAAGTCACAGGATAGTGTGGAGTATTAGAGAGACTAGGGGGGAAGCTGGTCCACATTCTCCTCAGGTACGTCATGGGTGATAGTCTCCATAAAGCCAGGCACCCCACCCTCACCCTGGCTCTAGGCTGCACCACAGGGAGGTGTGTATGGTTACAGGACACCAGCTCTAGAGCTAACCCTGCTCCCAAATCCAACCGCCTCTGCCTGCTCCTTGTCACCCTTTGGGGTCTGAAGCTTTACTGCCCTTCTGACAGAGGAGGGGGGGTGTCAGATGTGACCCCCCCAGGGCAGCTTCTGTTATTGTTCAGCCACCCAAAGAAGGCTCCTGGGTTGGCATTTCCTGGATGCCAACCCTGAGTCTGTGCCCCTGAGCTCCCTGAAATTGGACCTGGCTACTCACCTTCATCTTGGGACGCAGAAAGCCATGGTCATGGGCCTGAGGGGCAGTCAAGCGGCCCACATCTTCTGCTGGTAGCTGTGCCACCACACAGGGCCCAGGAGCTGTGCCATAGCCAGACTCCCGAAGACTCATGTCCAGGGCCAGTGGACAGGAAGGAGGCTCAGCCACAGAAGGCTCCAGATCATGGTAGGGCTGTGGTGGGCAGAATCCAAGGCTCACTGTGGACAAAAGAGCAAGCACATTAGGGCCAAGAGCATTCAGACTTTGAACATTCTAGTCTTAGCTTGCCTTCAGTGGGGCAGCCTAGAACCTACTGCCAAGCGATGAGGGGGCACAACTCTGCCCCCTCCCCTCCAGGCTGCCCCATTAGGATAATTGTAGGTGACGCCAGTCAAGCAAGCATCACAGCTCAAAGACATGCCCACTGAGTAATTTGTGTCTTAGCGGAACTGGGAGGATTCAGCCTTCTCTGCCAATTAGCCACCATGGCAAACTGCCTGTGTGCCCCACCTGGGCTGGTCTCTCTGGATTCCTGCTGCAGGCCCCACCTCCTTTCATGGTGAAGACCTAGGCAGGAGCTATGATAGCAGAAGCCTGGCCATCCCAAGCCACCTGGCTTCTCGTTCCCACTCCCATCAGCCCCTTTCTCCTGGCCTTTGCTGCCTCCTGCAAGGGGTCCCATTCCCTGAAGCCCCTACCATGTTCACTGCCACCTACTCCCTGAATTCCTGAGAGGGGGCAGGTGGCTCTGGCCCAGTCAGGCAGGCAAACAGGCCACAGGGGTGGAGCAGGGAGGAGGCCCCAGGCTGCAGCAGGTGGATTCACTGTAACAGTCTCCTGGGCTGCCTGCCCAGTCCTTACACAACCCACCCCCACACCAAGGACCGCTTAGTGTGGCAGAGAGGGCTGGGCTGGGTGGTGGAGGTGGCGGCAGCACCGATACCTGGCAGCCTTCTATGTTGCCACTCCCCTCCCCTCCCCATGGTGGGCAGGTGGGCAGGCCAGCCTCCCTCAGGTCCCTGGAGTAGCGGAGACCAAAGAGTTCCCCAGTGATATTTCCAGGCAAAGGTTTTCACTTTGGGGACAAGTATTGCTTTGTTGGTTTTCGTTTTACAAGAAAGTGCTTGGTTCTGGATGCAGAGCCCTCTACCAGGAAGATTGTCCAAGTTCAAAGCGGAGACTGAGGTCACAGAAAGAAAAACTGGGGCAGGTCAGGGAGGGAAGACTCTTGCCTGGTCCCCATCCCAAGCGAGGCTCTGGCCATGCTCCCAGGCCGCCTTGGGCCTCCTCTCTCCTCCCTAGAAGGAGCACAGAAGCCATCACCAGTGGGAGCCCTCACCCCTGCTCGGCCAGAACACTTAGGCAGCCCCCAGCCCTTTCCAGAGGCATAACTCAGTAAGTCAGGGAATTACTGTCACTGCCCATCTGCCATGGGGAGCATAGCCTCCCTGGGGGCTGCAAGCAAAGGCAGTAGATTCCTGAAGCTTGGGCCCAGGCAGAGACACACACAGGGAGCCCTGCCCAGATCCCCAAAGTCCAGAGGGTGCCCAGACCTGGTGGGCTTTGTGAGCATTGACTACAGGCTGAGGAGGTCTCATGGGGTGGGCAGTAAGATGCCAGATATCTGCCCAGGTGTTTCTGGAACCACAAGAAGCTCTTAAAGAACCTTCTCTCCAGTGGTTCATCCGGGCCATAGGTCTCCACACAGGAGGAAGTTTGGGTCCCTCGGCTAGACTGGTGGCCAAACTTTCATTCACCCATCCCTTGAGGACAGGGCTCAGGGATGATGTTGCTCCCAGGCCCAAGGGGAGATGGGGGTGCTGCACTGATGGTTGTGGTCCTGTCTGGTCTCCCATCTGGGGGAGATTTGGGTTATCTCTGCCTGGTATTCTCTGCTTCCTCTCACACAATTGAGGGGCTGGGGTGAAACCAGATGGAGCAGCAAAGGCTCCCAGCCAGGGTGGGACCTGGTTTGCTTCATCCCCCCCACCCCAGCCCTGATGGACCGGTCCTCCCTCCTGCCCCCATTAGCATGTTGGGTGCTGCCCTTCGGACAGGCGGGTGTGGGAGTCAGTATGAGGCTCCTGAGTGTGCCTGTCACTGGGGAGGCCAGAGCCCCAGGCAGGAAACAGAACAGGTTGGTTCCCTGCTGGTAGGACAGCCTGGCCCCTAATTGAATGCTTCCGGTGAGGTGGAGGCCCGCTCATCACCTGCCCACAGCCAGGCAATGTTGCAAGCCCTGGCTCCTCCCACTGGGGTCTTGGATCCAAATGCATTCGGTCTGACTGTTCTCCAAGTGCTCCCTGTTTATCCTAGCTTTCATGAAACATACTCTTTGGGGCCTCAGTCTGCCCATCTGTAAAATGAGATCCCAAGCAAGGCAGATGCTACAGACTCCCTGCTTTCTTGGGGCCCAGACCAAGCTGAGGGAGCTTGGCCCCTAGTACTCCCACCCTTTACTGGGGGCCGCCCAGCTAGCTTTGGCCACACAAGCCCAATGCATCAGGGATTAGCAGAGTCTGGGAAGGGGGGCCCATCACTGTGGACTCATGAGCCATGAACCTGACAAAGGCATGGCTGGAAGGGTCCAGTTTGAGTCAGCCTCCAAGCCTGTGTCTGCCAATCACTGGGTTCCTAAAGATCATCCTTTGCTCTTTGCCAACCAGCCTGAGACTCCCAAGTAGGTCGGGTATGTGCACTGTCCTCAGAACCTAGGAAACCAGCAGTGTTGGCTGTATGTAAAATTGAAGTCCAGACACAGGTTTAGCCTTGGCCAGTGAGCAGCAGAGAGCTCCCCTTGGGAAGCCTGTCTCCCTCCCCACTAGCTTCTGCTTCTTAGGGTAAGCAGTCCCCTCCCAGCACACCCATGTTCCTCTATTTACCCTGGTTGGCATCTGCCTCAGGACACCCAAGAAACAAACAAAGCTGACGCCTGGATTATTCAGGCTGCTGGGCTCTGATGTACTCAGATCTTAGTCACCATGATGGGCAGGACAAGAACAGAAAACAGGGGGCCCTGCCTACCTGCCCCCCCACAAGCTCCCTCACGCCCCGCTCCCATCCTGCCTCTGGCCTCAATGAACCTGGAGAAGTCCAGACCAACGAACCCCTGCCACCCTCCTGGGCCTTAGCATCAGTAGGTTCATATCTAACCCTTGGCTCTGACCACTACTGTCAATGTCAACTTGGGAAAATTACTCATGTCTCTCCTAGCCTCCATTTGCTGTTCTGTAAAATGGGCACACAGGGGTGTGGCGAGCATGGCAGAGCATCACGGGAGGTCCTCCATCCACATTCCTTCTATAGACTTCAGGAGGTCCATTCTGGCCTCATGAAGTCCTCCAGATGATTCTCTGCCTTGCTCTGGGCTCCATTCCTCAGAGGGTCCAGGGCGGGAGCCATCTCTTTTGGATATCACTCTATCTCCTTCCCTATGGGCCACAAGGCACACCCTGGAGAAGCAGATCTTAGCCCACATCCAATGTTGACCTAACAGGAAAAGCAACCAAGGTATTGGCAGGAATAAAGCCCAGGGAGTCCTGGGGGCGCTGCCAGAGATGCTGCCTTGCCTTAGGCCCTGTCTCCACCAGAGTCTGGGTTAGCTCCTCCACCTCATGTCCATCCTGCTGCAGCTCCGATTCCTGGCTTCTGCCCTTGGCCCAGGGAGGACAAGGAAACTGAGGCTCTGGAGAAAGTTCAGGATTTGCCTTGTGACTGTGGGGACTCCGGAGTTATTGTAGGCTCAGATTCTCTGGCACTCCCACTCATACAACGAGATCCTCCAGGGGACCAAGCTGAACAGTTGGAACTGGAAGGTTTCCAATATTCCCCAGCTCAGGGAGCCCTTCTCCCCAGTCTCTTTCAGAGGGAGCAGGGTCCCATGTGCTGTGAGATGGCCCAGTGGGCTGGGAAAAACGTGCCCAGCAAGCTGCTGGCTTGAGATGGGAAGAAGGCAGCAGGTTATGTCTGGAGAGGTACCATAGCATAGAGCCTGGGGTCCTAGAGGCATGCCAGGAAGGAAGGAGGGAGGGGGAAGGAATGGGGGAAAGGAAGGAAGGAAGGAAGGAAGGAAGGAAGGAGGGAGGGAAGGAGAGAAGGAAGATGGGAGGTTGGGGAAGAAAGGGAGGAAGGACTTAATAAGCTAAGTGCCTCCTACGTGCTCAGTACTGGACTAAGGAGCCTTGCAATGACTTATCTCACTTGATCCTTCCATCTCTGAGATGTCCCTGCCATCACTGTTTCCTTGCTCAGTCCTGTCTGACTCCGCGATCCCATGTGGGGTTTTTTTGGCCAAGACCCTGGAGGGGTTTGCCATTTCCTTCTCTAGCTTATTTTACAGATGAGGAAACTGAGGCAAAAGGGAAGATGACTTGTGCAGGATCCCCCAGCTATTGTCTGAGGCTGGATTTGAGCTCTGGAAGGCGGGGCTTGCTGGGGGTCGGGGGACTTTGTTTGGGAAGGGCGGTAAAAGGAGGCAGCCTGACCACTCTCCCTCCCTTAAACAGGTCTGTCCCCGAATGGTAAGGACTCAGGGCAGGCGCCGCCCGGCCCCCAACTCCAGCCTCTCCACAGGGCCCGCGGGTGTCCCCTGAGGAAGCCTCAGAGGCTCCAGAGGCGTTTCGGCCTCGGACTCCAGGCAGAGCTAACAGTTCTCCCAGCGCTGTGCTCCGCTCCCCTGAGACGCGGTCTGGCCGCGGCCCCCAAGAAGTGGGAGCTGGGAGCTTGGCACGCTGGTGAAGCCTGGCACCCGTCACTGCTGGGCCCTCGGGGGGCTCCGGGCACAGGCATGGGGGTTCAGGAAGATCCAGAAAGCAAAGAAGCGCCATTCTGAGACGGGATGTCCCGGGCCAAGCCACCTCGAGCCGCCCGCAGGGTCAACGGACCCAGCTCCGCTCTCCGGCCCTTGGCCTCTGCAGGGCCCTGGGGGGCACGAGGGGCAGGGGCGCCGCGTGTTACCCCTCCGGAAGGGCGATGCTTCCAAAAATAAACCGCCTCGCTTCCCCCCAACCTCGCTGGCCGTCTGTGGTGGCCCCGAAGCCGGGGTGGGAGAACAGGGTGAGGGCTACGGAGAGATGCGAAGAAAGGCAAAGGGGCGGCTGGGGGGCCTCGAGGGCGCCGCGCGACTCAGCCTGGACCAGCGGCCGGCGGGCACGGAGGATGCCCCGACGGGGCGGCGTGGCACTCACCCGGCACGTAGATTTCGCCCCGCTCCTCGTCTGGGAGCTCGCTCCAGTTGCGCTTGCCAGTGGAGATGCACGGTTTCTTGACGAGAAAAGCCCGGGGCATGGTGGAGGCCGTCCGGGGCCGAAAAGAGGGGCTGCGGGGGCAGGCACGCGGCCAGGGGAGGCCAAGCCGGGCCGGGCGCCAAAGTTCGCCGGCAGGAGCGCGAGGAGCGGCCGCGGGCAGCCCGACGCCGCGCCGGTGCCCGAGCCGTGCCGCGCAGGCCGCCGCCGGGAGGGTCAAGGGCAGGGGCGCGGTGGCGGCGGCTGAGCGGCGACCTGGGCTCTGGCGGAGCCGGCAGCGGGGCCCGGGAAGTCTTAGGGCGCTCTGGCCCGGCCGGCCCGACGGGTTCCCACTTTATTGGCTTGCCCCGGCGCTCGGGGGTGTGCGTGTGTGTGCGTGTGTGTGCGTGTGTGTGCGTGTGTGTGTGTGTGTGTGTGTGTGTGTGCGTGTGTGTGTGTGCGTGTGTGTGTGTGAGTGCGCTTGGGGGGGGAGGGCAGGGCAGGGAGGGAGGGGCCGGGGCGCGCTCCTCTAATGAGCCCGGCCAGGCGTGGGGCGAGGACGGCGCATGCGTTGGGAAATAACGGTGACAAGTCACCTAGTAGTGTTACCTGCCCAACCGGTTCCCCCAGCGCTGCGGGGGGCGGGCGGGGTCACCGCGGGGCGGCTGGGGAGCAGCGGTCCGGGCGCCGCGTGGCCTGTCCGCACGTCAGGTGGGGGCGGGGGGCGCGGAGGATGCCTGGAGCCGACGGGGCTGTGCTGCCGGCCCGCCCCGCCCCGCCCTCCCCGCCCGGCCCGGCCCGGCCCGGCCCGACGCCGGGGCGCTGCCCACCCTGGCTCCGCCGAGCCCCGCTGCGACTCCGGCTCCGGCTCGGGCTCGGGCTCGGGCGCCGTCCGTGCCTGCGTCCGTGCGGGCCCCCCAGCCTTCCCGGCCTGCCTTCAGGCCTCGGAGCCTCAGTTTCCCTATCTGCCAAACTCGAGGCTCAGGCTGGTCCGGCTTGCGCGCTCAGTGTTCCAGGGCCTCCCAGACCCGCCATCCTGGGCCCCGCGTAATGGTTCACTTTCAAGATCCCCCATCCCAGGCAGCGCCTCGGACCCCGC
Source organism: Potorous gilbertii (assembly GCA_028658325.1). NCBI lineage: Eukaryota > Metazoa > Chordata > Mammalia > Diprotodontia > Potoroidae > Potorous > Potorous gilbertii. Next base: position 82,120 of record JAQQSK010002592.1, on the reverse strand, counting down.
TCCGGGGCTTCCCCCACTGCAGCCAACAGCGTCCCCCCCTCCCGGTCCTTCCTCCTTTCATTGAACCCTTCAATCACTCCCAAATCTCGCCCTCGGAGCCTCGGTTTTCTGTCTTTAAAATGTGCCCTGATGGTGATCCTGGAAGGGGAGCACCTACAAAGCAGGCAATTGTCTTAGACATTTCTGCCTCTTGGGTCGCGGGAACGAGTGAGGGAGAGGAGGGGAGCCGGGTCAGGGCTCCCCAGTCTCGGTGTTCCCAGAGCCGGTCTTCCAGATGAGGAGACTGAGGTCCGGAGAGACCTCTCCAGACTTGGACCTGGGGTCAAGCCCTCACTCCCTTTACTGATGATGAGTTGGGTGACCACGGAGAAGACCCGGTTTCTTCATCTGTAAAACCAGAACGGCAATACCTGTGCCACCTCCACACTGGGAAGAAAGTCAACTGCTCCTTACTTGGAAAGTGCTCATTATTATTTGCATATTAGAACAGATGAGAGCAGTGGCTAACCCAAAAGCCCTTGTGACTCACTGTGGAATTCAGGGCACCTGCAGGGGGGCATCCACCTTTTGGGGCTGGGGAAGATCTGCAGGGCTCCTCAGCCCTCACAGCACCTGGGCCTAGGCTGCCTTCTGAGCTCACCTTCGTCTTACCTTCCACACAGGAGTGTGTGTCCAGGGACATATGCTGCCCTCAGATAGAAAGGCTCTCTGTCCAGGTCTCTTGGTAAATTTCTCCCAACCATCACAGGGTCTATTGGGGTCAAGGTGTGTGTGTTCATCCTTCCTTGCTGGAGAACACCATGCCATCAGAGAAATAATGGCATGACTTGCACTTGACTTTGTTTTGAGTGAGGAAGGGCTGTGCAGGTCACCAGCCTCACTTTTCCTCCAGAGTCATCTGAATCCAGTGACCAGATATTCATCAGGATGACTGGAGATGGCCCAGGATGAGGCAATTAGGGCAGCAACGGACCAGAGGAGTAATAATAGCCAAACTTGACTTGGGATTTTGAGATTTGTAAATGCCTTACAGACTCTCACAACACTTCTGGGAGGTAGATGCTATTATCCCCCTTCTATAGATGAGGAAATAGGTTATCCAGCTAGTAAGCATTTGAGGCACATTTCAAACTCAGATCTCTGTGGGCTCAAGCCCAGCATCCAATCCACCTACCTGCTACCAGGTCAAACTGACTTGGGGAAAGTTCTGGGACCCTCTACCTCTGGGCCTCTCTCTCTTTCTCTCTCTCTAGACCCAAATCGTAACTGAAGTTTGTGTCATGTGTGGCATCCATGTAATTCTTTTCACAATGAAAAAGTGCCAGATTTGGATCAGAAACCCCAGCTCCTTACCACCAGCATGTTGTCAAGTACCTACTAGGTGCCAGGCACTTCTGAGCACCAGGGACACACACTGAAAACAGAGCCAGTCTGTGCTGCTGTTCTATGCCAAAGGGAAAACTAAGAGTTCTGCATCAGGGCAGAAGGCAAGGTCCAGGGATCTAGAGAGTACAGCAGCAGGGCAGAGTGTAAGGCCTGGCCATTCCCCATCTTAGCAGAAGCATCCTATATGTTGGCTCCCTGCTCATATGAGGGGTGTGAGCAGCCATATATGCCCTGCAGAGAGTGAACCCCAAGCCCACAGCCACTGGGAAGGGGGATTCCTAGTGGTCTTCATAGGCAGAAGTTGGACTGAGGCCATTAGAGGAAGGGGTCATCTCCAGTCCTCTCTGCCCTCCACTGCCTTCCTGGTGGACTCTGGGTAAGTGTGGACTTGGGAACTCTCCAGGCTTCATCTGTCTAATGAGGGGGCTAGAACAGATCACCTCTGATGTCTCTTCCATCCCTAAATCTATAAACAACTCAGGGGGCTAGATAGTACAAGTAACATTTTGTTTTACAGATGAACAAACTGAGGCTTAGAGAGGTCAGAGGACTAGCCAGGATCATCTAGATTCAGTGTTCTTTCCCCATTCTCAAATTGTAACTGTGCCTTGCTGGCTTCTCTTCAGAAAACACAGTCTCCTTAAAAACAATGACTTTCTCCTGTCCCTGAATCCCCAGCCAGGCACCATGCCTTGAACATACTCAGTCATTCCAAGTATTTCCTGAACTGAATTGGAAGTAGCTCGTGTGGTGTCCCCTAATCAATAAGTCCTGAAGGATTCAATCCAAAAAGCAGCAGTCCCACCAGGGACTGTTCTAAGACTGAGGATAAAAACACTGAAATGAAAGTGTCTACCTTGAAGGACTAGAGAGAAACAGATTCTGTACACGGATAAGGGCAAGTCAAAGCAATTGTATTGAGGGCGTGGTGGGGGGAGGGGGCGGAGAAGGTAACGTGGGGAGCATCTTCCGTGTCTTTAGACTAGGAAAATCAGGAGTCTAATTCTTGCTCTCAGGAAGCTTCAAGTCTAAGATAAACATCACAAGCTTCTGGACCTCTTCTCCAACACACTTGGGCGCAGGAAGCTGATTCTCCAGTGTGACTGGCTATATTTCCCTCATTCACCATTTATTATTGGGGAATGGCCCTTATTCTTATAAATTTTAATCAGGTCCTTTTATAACTTGGAAATGATACCTTTATCCAAGAAAATTTGTTGCAGCAAAAAAGATTTTTTTACCTGGTTATTTCCTTTATAGTTTTAACTGTACTGGTTTTGTTTGTGCAAACCCTTTTAAATTGTATGTATTTTTCCTCTTTTCCCACTGCCCTTCTCTTAACAAAGGAGTGTGGTGAGTGAGATGTACTACATTAAACACATCTCTCTTTGGTGCCTTCTGCATCTACCCTTTTCTCTTTGGCCAAAGTCAGTCATAGGTCCTTCCTTACCTTTCCTTTCTTTTTAAATCTCCTTTGTGGTCTACCTCCTGAGGTTAGAAATTGTTTTGCATGTGACTAATTCTTTCCTGAGGCTAGCTTCCAGCTTATTCCTTCTCCCCTCTTCCCAGTCCTCCTGTTTCCCTGCTGAGTTGAGTATATTTCTATATTAACCTCTGTGTGTGTGTGTGTGTGTGTGTGTGTGTGTGTGTGTGTGCTAACATCTTCTGACCAATCCACCTTTGACTAATCTCACAGTGAACATGAGGTTCCAGTAATATCTGTAATCCCACCTCCTTTTCCTTGTTAAAGAGTCTACTTGTGTACCCAGATGATGTGAAATAATAAATCCCCCCAATTCCTTCCTTTTTATTCTTTAGTGTATCCCTTTCCCCCTTCCCTTTTATTAAGTTTAGCAAAACATACCACAAGTACTCCCAGACCCTTTATCTTGTTTAATTCTGTATATGACTAAGATGACACTCTTTTCCTCTTCCCTATTAGAATGTGAATGCTTCATCCAGTCTCTTTTAATTGCTCAAAATTATGTTTCCGTGGATTCCTGGATATTTACATTTCAAAGTTTCTGCTCTGCTGAAGCCTTTTCATCAGAAGTGTAAGAAAATGCTTGATTTCATTAAAGATCCATTTTTGGTCCTGTGCTCATATTCAGATTTGTTGAATGTGTTACTCTTGGTTGTATCTTTTGTCTATTGGATACTCCAATTGGGTGCTCTTGGTCTGCTCTCTTTGACTCAGTCATCTAACTGCAGCCCAGGTCTATGGGTTAAATGTGCAGCCCTGTGGGGTTCAGAATCTCAAGGATGTCGGAACCAGTCCCCAGCTTCAGGTCCATGCAATGGTCCTGGCTACTCCCTCAGGCTAAGCTATAGCTGAGATTCAGCTTCTGGAGGGAGGCACATGTCAAATAACTGATATTTATGTACTATTTACTTGTGCCAGGCCACTGTGCTGAGCTTTTACAATGCTAATCTCACTGGGAGGTAGGTGCTATTATCCCCATTTTATAGGTGAGGAAACTGAGGCAAAACAGAAGTGAAGTGACTTGACCAGGGTCACACAGTTAGTAGGAATCTCCAGGTCAGGTGATCTATTCACTGTGACACCTAGCTTCTGTTCCTGCTTCTCAGATGTTAGCCTCAGGCCTTATCCAAACTCCATCTGTCACCTGCTCCTTATCCTGGTCTCCCCTCCACCCATCCCACTACATCCAATCCCTGCTCCCCTCACCTGGGCCTCCTTTCCAGGGCCTGCTGGCTTCTGGCTGAACCCTCTGGTGGGCCAGGCTGGAAAAATGACTTACTGAGGTTTCCCAATCACTGTGAGCCCTCATGCTCTTCCTTGATCTTTATTGGAATAATTATGGGAGAGAGTCAAGCTACATGATTCCCTCTGCTGCCGCCATCTTTTCTGGCCAGGGTCTCTTTTGTACACTGCTAGCTCAAGCCCCTAGCCCTGCATGCTGTCCTCATCTTCAACTGCCTAGCCACTTAATATCACCCCAATACGGGCCGCAATTGTAATTCAACCAGTTGGTTTCTTCTCAATATTGATGAACCAGTCAATGTCAATGAAATTTTACAAAGGGATTTATTGAAAAGATAAAGCAACCAAAATACAAAACCACCCCCCACCCCTCGCACCCCTACACTTAGGTCCCTGGGACAGCAGCTCAGATATCAAAGGACAGCTAGGAAGATTCTTCCTGCCCCTGAGCTCACTTCTGAGGGCCACTGGGTGCTGGAGGAGTTACCCTTTGCTTGTGGAATACAATGTCAAGGCTGCCAGGTCAGTCTACTGCTGGGCTGGGTCAAGCAGGTCACTGCTTAGGGTTTGGCTCCTTCCTGGGCTCAGCCGCTGGACCTCTGATGGCTCCATGGACCTTTCAAGACCTCACAAGGCACCACCCTGGAAGACACGGGCAGGTGGCAGCCCCTCCCACATTCAAGCTTACCCAGGAGGCCTAGCACTCATGAACTGACCCCCACCACGCCAACCTCTGGAACTTGAAGAAGGTAAAAGGCCTTTGGGTCCTTCTGTGTGAACAATTGGTTTCACCTTTGCAGTCAATTCAAAGGCTTCTGCTTCATTTTCCTCAACTGTAAAATGGGCCTAGATAATAGCATCTGCCCTCTCAGGGTTGTAGTGAGGATCAAAGGAGATAAATATTTGTAAAGCATTTGGCAAACCTTAAAAAGCATGAGGTAACTGCTACCTCATTAAACTGGCCTTTCTGTGGCTTCTACACATCTCCCCTACTTCTGCTCTCAGGGGCTAAGCATTCATCCACGGAACATTTGAAAAATGCTTATTAATGCCTGCTGTGTACCAAACACTGTACTAGGTGCTGGGTATACCAAGATCACAATATTTCCTGCCCTCAAGGTGCTTCCATTGTAGCAGTGATGTGAGTCACTGTGTGAATGGGAGCCAGGATCCTCAGCATGTCCTGAAATCACCTGGAGTGTGTCCAGAGGAGGCAGCCGGGACTCAGCTGAAGGGCCTTGGTTCTGGACTGATCCAAACTGAACTAAGCAGAGCAAGAACTGGAGAAAAGACCAGTGCGGGGAGGGGAGGGGAGCCAAGGTCAAGCAAGGTCCTCAGGATGATCGGATTAAAGACTGAAGGAACCACTTGGCTAGCCCAAAATTTGGGTTTACAGATCAAGCTCCTGGGGGCCCAGAGTTGTTCAGTGACTTGCCCAAAGACACACAGCTCTTCTCACAGAACTCTGTGCCTTCCTTGCCCCCAGTCTTACTACAGACGAGAGTGGTAACAGTAGAGATAACAGCCTCTGCTCACTGCACAGACCCCAGCCTAGCCAGGCCTCAGTTACCTCCAGGGGCCCACACAGTGGCCCTGCCTCAGGCCTGCTCTCAGGTGACCTCCCCTCCCTTTAGTTATACAGTATATTTTATTATTTATTATTTCCTTTATTTATTGAGCAAATAAAATCCAATGGTTTCCTATTACCTCCTGAATCCAATATAAATCCTCTGTTCAGCATTAGGAGCTCTGCATGACCAGGCCCTTTCCTAGTTTCCAGGCTTCTTGTGCCCTGATCATGTATTCTGCAACCCAGAGAGCGCTCCTGTATGCATGCACGCACGTGCACACACACACACACACACACACACACACACACACACACACACAGCACTTGCATCTTCAGACTCCACACCTTTGTATAAGCTGCTCCCAATGCCTGCCTGAGATGCCTTCCTTCCTCACTTCCTCCACCACTTCCTTTTCCTGACTACCTTCAAGCCTCTGTTCAAAGTCCACCTTCTCCTGCTGCTAGAGCTTTGCCTCTGAGATCATTTCCATTTACATCATCTAGGTTTGGTTCTAGATCAAGGGTTCTTCACATACTGTGTCCCCCAGTGGAGTGTGATATCCTCAAGGCCAGCACTTAGCACAGAGTCTGGCACACAGCAGGCCCTCAATGCATGTTTGTTGACTAACTGACATACCCAATCAGTTGTCAAGCCTTGTGGAATCTATTTTCTGTCCTCCATCCAAGATTCAATGAGGCTCCATTCAAGATTCAATCCTGGTTGTCTTTTGGAGGAAGAGGGCTTGGGGCGGGGGGAGCAGAGTAGTTGTGATGACCAGCACAAAGGCTTTCATCTGTTTATCATTGTCACCATTAATGAGGGCACCCCTAGGATTGAGGGGGGCCAGAGATGCTGCTTTCTAAAAAGGACTTTACAGTTAGGAATGCTTGTCTTTTTTTTCTATGGGGGTGGCAGCTAGGTGGTGCTGATGGGGTGCTTGGACCACAATTCTAAAGGCACATTTCTCCCTAGCCTCATAGCACCATCCCGGGAAGTCTCTCCCCAGCCCAAGGACAGACTGTGCATTATCTCCCTTCCTGCTATAGCAATCAGCTGAATTTATGAGTCTGAACCATCTGTGTCCTGGCTAAACAGGCTGTGCACTGGATCATAACAACATTTATTACTCACTGACCAATCATATGTATCCCAGGCTTAGAAACAAGTGTACTCCTTTCCATTTATCTTGTCTAATGAGACAATAATGAGAGTAGCCTGGTATTTCCTAGTCAGTCCTGACCCTTAGTTGTCTTAGTGATGTTTCAGGCCTAAGACCTACCTCCATGTAGTGCCCCCTTGGCCTATTTCCTGATGAACTCTGGGTAAAATACCAAAAGTGCATGTTTCTTTAAGAACTAACCAGTCTCATTCTGCCCTGAATCACCTACTTAGTATATGTTTTACTATAGAAAACCCTATATAAACTTTCTCTGTATCCCTCTAAGGTTGCAGGTTCCCTAAGAACTCTTGACCGCTGAAAAGTGAGTAAATTTTTACCTTGACCTCAAGAATGCTTGAGTCCTAAAATTCATTCCCCAGGACTAGACCCCATCAGCGAGGGCGCCGCTTTGTGGTTCTTGAGCTGTTCCTTCACTCTGCATTACCTCATGTCCCATTAGTCAGTCAACATTCATTTATTAAGCACTGACTGTGTGCCAGGCACATAGTGAGGTAAAAGAAGCCCTGCCAGCCCTCAAAAAGTCTCCATTCTAACTGGAGATATCTGGGTGCATAGGAGTGATGAACTAATCTGAAGGGGGAGGGGGAGATGCAAAAAGGCCCCCCAAAGGTGGGCTTTGAGCTGAGCCTTCAAGAAAGCTAGAGGATCTTATGGTTATTATGCAGGGATCTCTACTTGAATCCAGGGTTCCTGACTACTCTTGTCATGCACACGCCAAGGCCCCAGAAGGCAGGGGGCCCTGCCTGGCCAAGGGAACTTGGGCCACACTGAGCCTGTTTCCTCCTCTATAAAATGGAGATAATCTTTGTGCTGCACATTCCCCAGGCCTCTTGGGAGAAAAGCATATTTAGCCTTCAAACATCCTAATGTGTGAGTAATTATTCAAAGGGAGATGGGCAGTGGCAGAGGCTGAAGCCTCCAATGGCCACCCGTGGTTTCCTCAGTGACTGACAAGATCTCCCGCTACCCAGGTTCTACCCACTGGTTACCTCTACAGAGGCCCTCTGGGGCCTCAGACAGACAGGAGGCAGACAGGAAGAAGAGGAAAAGGAGTTGAGGGCTGCCCTTGCTAGGCTGGGACTGCCCAACCCCAGCTTTCCTGCCCTGGACAAACCACCACAGTCACTAATCTCCCTGTTATCAGAGGCAGCTCCTGATACCACCATTGGAGAGGAAGGCTGTGCCCTGGGGCCTGGTGCCAGGACCAGCTCTAAAGACCATGAGCTTGGGCCCTAAGCTCCTGGGTAAGCCTGGAAGTCCCCAGGGAGGTTTGCCAGGGATTTGGGAGTTTCTTCTGAATCTATCAGAGAAGAAACCTGAGGCTCTGAAGAGGAAAGGGGCTCCAGAGAGGCGGAGCTGAGGCATCTCAGCCAGAGCCCATGGCGTCGGCTCCTAGACCTGATGGTCTAGATTTGACCTGACGGTCAAATAAAACAGTCTATCCCAGGGCACCCCCACTTGCTGTCTCCTCTCATCTCTGGTCTCCCTCTTTCATCTTGCCTGCTAATTAGCCAAGAGGCCTCCCCACCCCCAGCCTCTTGGGAGTCATTATCCCCATTTTATATCCAGGGAAACTGAGGCACCTAGAGGGGAAGTAGTTGGGGCTGGGGTTTGGTGAGTCAGGAGCTGAGACAACAGCGGCCTAGGAGCCCAGCTGACTCAGAGGTCCTGCCAGACCGGTATCTGGGGACTGTCTTTGCCCACTCATCCTACACGAATACACCCAAACACCAGGCGTCTCTCCTATGCCTTTCCCCCACCCCCATGGGGCTTGCTGTCTCGGCTCCATGGGCCTTTCTTCTCCAGAAGTGAGATTTCCCTTTCCTCTACCAGGCTGCTTTGGAGTACCAAGGGGCTGGGGGCATATATGGGTGCAGAAGGCAGCCTGGGAACAGTAGTCTGGTACGTTTCTGCTTCAAAGCCCTAGGCTTTGACCAAAGAGCATTAGGGAATCAGGCTGTTGGTGCCAGCATGCTACTATGAGTCCCTGTCCTGTAGGGGTAGGCCACTGCGCCCTTCCACTTATCTTGGACTTTGAGGCCTGAGAGAACTGGGTCTTTGCTCTCACTTCTCCTCTGGGCGACTCTACACTTCTGCATCCATCAAATGGCAATCATTTGCCCTGCCCCACCAGCCTCATGGGGCTGCCATGATGGTGCTGTGACCCCCAAGAAAACAATTGGCTGGCAAAGGTGTGAAGTAGAGCCCACAGCTTAGGGGGCTGGCATGAAGTACCTAGGACTGAAGGAGGGAGGTGTGTGGCCAGGCCCCCCAGGAGGCATTCCCAGGGGCACACATGCCAGGTGGCCTAGGGGGGCTTTCTCTCATAACCTTCATTTCCTCCTTTGTAAAAGGATGGTTGAACTGGGAGATTTTCACTGGCCCTCATACTTGGAATATCCAATTCTCCAAAGGGGTCCCCCAGCTGTGACACTTCCGGGGTCTGTTTTCTAAGGACCCGCCCAGGCAGGACTAGAACCTACCTTTCTTCTATGTTCCAGACCCTGCCCCCTAGGCCACACAGCTCTATCGTTGGGATGCATTTATTATGAGGGGTGGGAGAGGTCTGCAAAGTCCCAGGAGGCTCCTGGGTCAGTCAGGGTTGTCCTCCAGCCAGGCCAGCTGCCCCGGGAAGGAACCAGGGCGCCCACTGCGCCCAGCTTGCCAGGGAGCAGAGCCCCGTGTCCAGGGTGGGGTTCACAAGGCCAAACCCAGCCCGCCCAGTGCCTGCAGCCCCGCCAGACCGGTTCTGGGAGCGGGCCGGCCCGCACACTCCCAGGTGGGGCTCTCGGGGCATGCTCGGCCCCGCCCAGGCCCCGGGTCCCAGGGGCCCGTTTCCTGGAGGGGGTTAGCCGCGGGCACCCCCCTGACTAGGGGAGAGAGAAGCAGGTCAGTGTTGGGGGCAGTCCTGGGGGGCTCCCTGCAGGCGGAGGCCGGGGCTCGCGGGCCAGCAGGCGCCTGGCCCGACCCGCCCCCACGCCCCGCGGTTTCGGGGAGAGGCGGGGTCCCCCCGCGCGGCGGCGGCGACGGGGTAACATTGTAACAGTTACTCAGCCACAGCGAAACCGACGAGCCGGCGCCTGCCCGGCCCCCGCCGGGGCCGCCCCGTTACTGCCCCGCCCTCGGGCCGGCCCGTTAGGGGGGCGGGGGCGGCGCCCGGGTTTCGGTGCCGGCAGGGGCTGGCGGGCCGGGCCGCCTAATGAGCCTCGCGCAAGCTCAGACGCCCCCGCCGCCGGACTCCGAGTCGCGACCCCGCAGCCACCCCCTGCGGCGGCGCCGCCCTCGCCCCTCTCCGCGTCCTTTCCTGGGCCGAGTGCCTGCCGTGCGCTCCGGCCTTCGGGGGAATCCTCGGGTCCCCGGCCCCGACGAACGCGCCCACGTGAGCGGCAGTAGGAGCTTGGCCCAAATGCAAGGTCACAGACCCCCAGGCTCGGGGCCGCGAGGCTCCGCCTCGACACCGCTCTTGGCCAGCCTGCGTTTCCTGGGCGACCAGCACGCGAGGATGGGAGGGGGCGGGGCGGAGCAGGTCCCGCGGCCTCGGACCCCTCCTGGCGGACAGAGAGGGAAACAGGAAGGAGAGCTGCGCTCGCGGGGGCAGGAAGGATCCGGATAAGTGAGGTCTCCGGCAGCAGGAATCGGTCCCCTCCCCTCCGCAGCCGCGGACTTGGGGGCCATGGCTCCGCGCAGTGGGGACGCCTGGGCCCGGGTGATCGCGGCGCTGCGGGCCAGCCCCGCCGCCTTCGTGGCCAGGGCCGGGACAGAGTCTCTGGCCGCCGAGCTGCTGAGAGAGCTGCGCAGTGAGAGGCTGAGCGAACCCACCAAGGTGGGAGCCCCAGGCCCCGGGCCCCGACCCCTGGGTGCCCTAGACCCCCCCAGATCCCCGGTCCACTACTCTTCCTTAGCCCCCTCAGCTCACCCCAGCCCCTGACCCATCAGATCCCCTGTCCACCAAGCCCTGAGGACCCCCCCATCTGCCTGCTCAACCTACCACCATAACCCACCTTGACTCCCGCAGTTCCCCAGTTCACCAGCTTTTGGACCCTCAGCTCACCCTAGCCTCTGACACGCCTCATTCCCCCCCCCAAATCTGTAGGCCACCATGCTCCCAGAACCTCCTCATGACCGCTAGACTTTCCTCTGCCTTCCCAGGTCTCTCTGCTATCTGTGATCATAGAGTTCCCCACGCAGCTGTGGCCTGACCCCACCACAGCCGAGGCAGCAGCCTCTACGCTACTGGACACGCTGGGCCTCTTGCCCCCACGGCCTGTGGCCCTCCGCCGGCCTCTCCTGCTGGCCACCACTAGCGTCCTGGCAGCCTGTGGAGCCTTGGGTCCAGCCTCTGCTGCCACATCCCGCCTGCTGCACATGTTGTTGCGGGCAGCTGCAGGCCGGGCCACAAAGCGGGAGGAGCGAGCCCTGCAGGCCACTGCATGCGAGTGCCTTCGGGAGCTAGAAAGCTGTCACCCAGGGTTGCTGGCCTGCCAGCTGGGTCTGCTGCGGACTCTGCAGGACACCCTGGGTACCCAAGCCCACTGCCTGCTTTTTGTGCTGACTCTGCGCAATGCCCTTGGGACCTTGGCTCGGGTGGGTACCTGGGCCCCAACAGGACTGCAAGGGCTGCTGACCACTAGAACAGGGCCCCATCGTGGAGAGGGCCAGGCCTGGGACTGGAACCTGGAGGCCCCAGGAGCCCAGTGGCCTGGGCCATGGAACTGGACCCTGGCCGGGGATGTGCCTTCAGGCCAGGAAGGGGACTGGCCAGAGCCGGGTGCTGGCCCCCTGGATCTTACCCCACCCGAGGCCCGGGAGCTGCGGGCTGCTGTATCTCAACTGCTAGATGCCTCCTACTTGCTGACCCCGCCAGCCCAGGCCCAGATGCTACAGCAGCTAAGCCAGGTGCTGAGGGCCGTTCGGGGTCAGCCCCCTGCCCTCCTGAAACCGCAGCTGGTGCGGCTGCTGGGTACAGCCAGGGTGTCCCTGCTGCATGCGGTGCTGGCCTCCAAGGATGCCTTTGGAGAGGCCCTCTTCACAGCCCAGGATGAGGCGCTGCTGCTTCGGAGGCTGGTGGGTGCGGCCCAGCACCCAGCCCTGCCACCCCCTGCCCGCCTCTTCTATCTCCATTGCCTCCTGCACTTCCCTGAGAACTGGCCCTTGGGTCCTGCAGGGGAGGAAGGTGCCCCGGTTCTGCTAACTCCCAGCCTGGCCACAGGTCTTCTACCCAATCTGCTGCAGGACCCTCCTGATCTACTAGCCAGGCTGCATCTTCTGTGTCTCCTGTGTGGGGAGGAGCTGGGTACTGATGGGAATAGGGACTGCCAGGGCACGGAGGACCAGGCCCTAGAGTATCTCCAGGGGCTGCTGGCCAGCTTGAGGCAGGGGGCGGCTCAGCCAGGGGGCCCCCGGAGTTCAGCCATTCTGTGCTTCCGAGCCTCCTACCTGGCTATCCGCTGCTTGGCCAGCCACCCAGGAGCCCTGGCTCAGCTCACAAAGGGCCTTGCAGAGCTCTACCAAGCCCGGCCCTGCCTGGCCCCCCACTTTGTAGACCTTCTGGAGAAGGCTGGAGAGGTGTTGGCAGAGCCCCTGGGGAAAGCCCTGCAGCAGGTGGCAGTAGCTGGGGCAGGTGGGGCCCAAGCCCTCCAGTGGCACTTGCAGATACTCACCAAAGTGGCTGGGGGCCAACCCTTGGGCCCCACACTGGCCTTCCTGTGGGCAGCCCTAGGACAGGCTGGGGACTGGGCCTGGGAGCAGGCCCTTCTTGGGGCCTGCCGGGCTCTCCTCAGGGGGACAGGCCTCATCAGGGCTGGACCCCGAGACCTGGCAAATCTGTTACAGGAGCTGGCCCGGGGCCTGGATGACCCCGACAGCCGAGATCGGGGCCGCCTCTATTACAACCTGTTCACCCACCTGTCAGGGTCCAAGCTGGGCTCAGCCCTGGGCCCCACACGCTCTATGCCCATGCTTTGCTCTTCCCTGGTGGAAGAGAATGAGGGCTTTGCCTCATCTCTGACTGTCCAGGAAGCCCAGGCCCCCCTGCAGCTTAGGCGTGTTCCCCAGCAGGCCACGGGGCCCCCCGTGGTCCTGGGCCTCACAGTAGAAGCTTCTGAGATCCTCTACTCACTGGAGCTACGCTTCCGAGTCCTGGGGTCACACTATGAGCCACTGGAGGCCATCCGGGTCCCCTACCTTCGCCCTGGTGCTTCACCCAAGCTGCTCCTTCTTCCCCTAGAGCCCCGGCACCCCTATCCGGCCCTCCTGGACATTAGTGTCCTCTATGCCACCCCCAGTGGCCTCACCTGCTACGCACAGCTGCCCAGCCTTCCTATAGCTTTTGCTGACCTCTTTCTGCCTTTGCCACTGTCTTCTCTGGATAGGACTCACTCTCATACCTTCCATGAGCTCTGGGCCTCCTGCCTTCCTGGGGGAGCAGAGAGTTGCATGTGGGGCCCTTGGCAAGGCCAGGCACTAGAAACTCTGGTGACCAAGCACTGGGAGCCTTTTGTCATGTCTGCCACACCACCCACCAGTTACCAGGTGGCCATCTGTCTGCCCCCCAGCTCTCAGCTGTTGTTGCACCTGGAGGTTGTTGGGGAGGATGGGGTGAGGGTGACCCTGAGGACTGATGACTGGGCCATATTGCCTCTGGCTGGGGAATACCTTCGAGGTTTGGGGGCTGCTGCCTGAGCAGGGAGGGTGACCCTTGCTGGGGGGACACTGGTTGGGGGAAAACAGGGACTGATTCTCAGGGTGAGGCAAGGGGGAAATTAGGGTTCCTGCTGCTCATAAAGGCTTGTTTACTGGTGAAAAGTTCATGACTTCTTTTTTCCTCTGGTATAAAGAGTCTGGGTACAGGCTTGGCATAGTGTGGGGGGCCCTTTGGGCAAATTGTTTACTGAGGGTTGTCATCCCTATGTGGCACAGTTGACCATCTTTTAAGTAATCTCAGCGATCACAGGACCATAGATTTGGAGCTGAAAGGGGTCTTAAAAGACGATCTAGCGGCCAAGGGTGGGGAACGTGCAACCTCGAGGTACTCAAGTGTGGCCCTCTGACTGAATCCAGACTGCACAGAACACGCCAACAAGGAGACTTGTCCCCCAGCCCTCAGGAGACAGAGCTGGACTCCAAATTCACCCCCCTCCACTTTCCATGACCTCATGCTGCTTTCCTAAATGGGGGTGCTCAGTCAGCAACGGATGAGAGACAGCGCGGGGCTGCAGGGAGAGAAGACTCTGGCCAAAGCTGCGATGTGCCCGGGGCCCGGGGGAAGACTGGGGGGAACGGGAACCATCTGACGACTTCTCCGGTGCCAGCGTCGTGGGGGCCGGCACCCTTAAGGCCTCGGGGACCCTGACCAGCCGCAGGTCCATTGAGTTTTAAGGAAGGCTGCAGAGCGACTTGTGCTTGTACTGATAATAAACAACTAGTTTGGCTTTCTCAGTGGGTGGGAGAGAATTCGCAACTAAAATAAAACTAAATTTAAAGGGAAAAAAATGAGGCCACCACGCCTGGTCCTCCCCGCGCTTCATGAGCCTGTCCGCTTCTCCGGTCTAGGGTCTCCGAGGCAGGGATCACACGAATACCCATGAAGCACTAGTCATTTCGGCACGTAATGCTGGTAACGTCAGCACGCCGGGCTGCGACGGCCTACGGCTCCCATAAAGTCGCGCGCAGAGCGCAAGCGCAGAGGCTTCCGGCGCGAGTTCCAAGGGCGCGCCTCATAGCAGCGCACGCGCACAGGGAAGGATGCCGGGCGGCGCAGCCTCCGCGGTCCCGGGCCTTATCCGGCTGCAGCCGAGCTCTGTGAGAGCCGCGGAGCCGACGCCGCTGCACCTGCTGCCGTGCGAGATCCAGCATGACGGGCCCGCCGCCGTCAGTCGCTTCTTCAGCCCGGCCATTCGGCCGGGGCCCTCAGGTGCCAGAGGCTGGGTGGGAATGGACTACATTTCCCATCGGCCCGCGGAATAACGGGGAGGGGGTCGAGCGGGAGACGCTCTTAGGTGATGTCATTGCTCTCCGTGTGTGCCTACGCCCCGAGGCCTGCCCAGAAACCTGACTTGGCGTGGGTGGGGAAGCGAAGCCTGCTGTTTGGTGGGGCGGGAGGGGCCTCAAACTGGGGGAGAGGCGGTGGAAGAGACCCGCCCCTCCCGCTCAGCGCGGGGCGGAATCCTGGTTGTCTCCGAGTTCGTGCAGTCTTTTAAGCACCTGCTGTGTACTGAGCCCCCCTGGAGCTCACTGGTCAAGGACGGTCTAGCGCTCCCGGAGGACCTCAGGCCACCCTAACTTCATTTTACACGTGGGGAAACAGGCCCCCGAAACAGAAAGTAACTCGGCCCAGGCCACAGACTGGTAACGGTGACGGCAGGCATTCGAATCCAGCCTCCTTTGGGCACAACCCCCCAGCCCCCGGCGGCGGAGGAGCCTTCCTGGGGGAGGGGTCGGGAGCAGGGCGGGACTGTTCGGCGTCTGAGCCCGGATAGGCGTTAGAGTGGGAGAGCGTCCATTTCACAGATAACAAGAAATGCAGACCCAGAGAGGCTGAGGGAGTCCTGGGAGGTCCTGGATAAACTCAGTGCCTGCGGGGGGCCGCGTCACTGACCCGGGGTGTCCCTTCCCCGCCAGGGCCAGTGGTGTCCTTCCGGGGCCGCAGGCTGCAGGGAGAAGAGGTGACCCTGCCCTCGGGCTACGTGGGGCTGGTGCTTCGGGAAGACAAGTCCAGGGGGCCAGAGGTCAGTGGGCATCGTGGGAGTGGGGCCATCCAGGGGTCCGTGGACATTTCGGGGGGGAGGGGGAAGGGAGAGCAGGACCCCATCTCAGCATTACTGGTCATTCTTCAGGATCGGAGTGTCCAGACCATTGGCACCTTCAGCAGCTTTACCCTTTGGGGCCTGGAGAACCCCCCTGGGCCAGATGCCAGGATGCACGGAGCCCTGAGCTGGCCCAGCCTGGCCACTGCTGTGAGTAGCCCAGCTCAGGGACCCCCCAACCCCTTTTACCCCTCTCAATGCCCATCACTGAGAGGGAGAGCTCCTCTCTCTTCCACCTGGGGAGACTCTGGATAGCAGTGTCTGGACCTGGGAAGGGGGGCCCTCAATTCAAGTTTCCAGAAGGCCTTTCAGCCCTCAAGGACCTGTCCTGGGACAGCCTTGGCATCAATGCAGTGAGTCACTGGCTGCCAGGCTCAAGCCCAGGGGTCTCCTGCAGCCCCTACTGGGGGTGGGGAGCAGCAATCTGGGACCATCCTGGGGAGTGGCACCGGACTTGGGCCTGCAGCTCTTGTCTGTCCCTTACAGATTCATGCACCTGTGGCTGAGGACAACTGAGGCAGCAACTCTGGAGCCCAAACTCGTTTGTCTCCTTGCCTCCCAATAAAATACAATCTGAGAATTGTGTGTGGGTGTGGCATCTCCCCCTTCCTGGCCCTAAGAAGGAGCCTGGGGTCTGTACAAACAGTTTATTGTCCAGGCTGCGCTCTCTTGCGGCCCCTCTCGCTCACACTTTACAAAACATCTGTACACCCCTGCCCAGCCTCCCCCCATCACTATACACAGCTGCCCAGCTTTCTGTACACAGGGGCCCAAGCCCCAGCAGCCCCTGGTGAGCAGAGCATCCAATCCAGGGCAGCAGAATCTCCTGCCCTGATCTGTTTCTCTTCCCAGCACCAGCTCAAATGCTCAGGGCTGAGCTGAGCCTAGACAAGGCCTTTCTGGCCAGGGTCCTGTTCAGTCCAGCCTGCATGGCCATGGGACATGGCATGGGGGAAGAGGAAGAGGTCACCACTTTCCCCGTTTACTCCAGTCCTTGGGGGTGAAGTGTAGACATTTGGAGTCAATGCGCAAAAGCCGTTTCAGCATGGCTCGCTCATGGCCGTCCACAATGTCCTCTGACAGCGTCAGGATGTACTGTCCCTTGGGGAGGGAAGGAGGCAGGTAAAGTCCAGTGAAGTGGGATTGAAGGAAGGGCAGACTCGGCAAAGAAGGAAAACACCAGAATGTTGGAGGAACTTTGGAGTGCAGCTGTGAGCTAGGCCCCTGCAACTCCAAAGAATTAGCACAAGGCCCAGAAAGTCACAGAAAACACATGTATATGTCCTCTGACCCTGCAGGCCAGGACCCAGTGTTTACAGCCACCTTTCTTAGGGGGCAAAGCATTGGAAACTGAGGGGTGTCCATCCCCAGTGGGGAAGGGTGGACAAGCCATGGCACAGGAAACAATGATAGGTCCAATTCTCAATGACAAGTCAGGGACCCAGAGGACCAAGGAGGAGACACCATCTTAGACATGGCCAATGAGGGGGAGTTGCTTGAGAGACATAGCAGGTACTAGAGGTTTGGCTTCCCTACCCACCCATCCTTTTCCAATGGGGCGGAGGGGTAATTGATTGAAAAAAGAAAGAATAAGAAGGTGGAGGCCTGGTACCCTTCCAGCAGGCTCTGGTCATCCACCACCAAAGCAGACTTGGCTTTCCCCAGAGGAGGGAGCCCTGGTGCCCTCTGGGCTGCCCCGCCCCTGTCCCGCCTTCCTACCTTGTAGTAGTTGATGAGATTGAGGTATTGCAGCGTGGAAATGACATCTTCCTTTTTGATGCTGGTGATCTCGCTGATCTCACTGCAGGGAATAGGCATGGGGTCACAAACCATCCTGCCCACTCCCACCCCCACCACGTGCCGCCACCCCCTCACCCCCACAGGGAGAGAGCTCACTTGATTGTGATCTGGGGCCGCTCGCCACTTTCTGATTTGAGTCCCATGAGAATCTCCAGGATGGTCTGTGACCAGTAACTACGATAGGACAGGAGGCCAAGGTCTGACAGGGGCTTTTCGGGGGTTCCTGTCTTCCCTTCCACCTTAGACAACTCATAGCCTACAAGAAAAGGGGAGAAAAGAATTGGGGAGAATTCATTCATAAACAAGCCCTGATACTGGGCACTCAAAGGTTCCCTGGAAATGAGGGCCACCTGGCAAGGGTCTGAGGTGCTGAGACTGCTGGGATGGACACCCATGCTCTGAAATGCCTACATTTAACCCCCTCAATTTACAGAGGAGGTCCCAGCTCCTTCAGAGACCCCCCCCACCTCAGAATCCCCTGCACACACCCCACCCCGGGAAGCAGACACTGACAGGAAACCAAAGACTAGAGGTGTGAGTAATGGCCAGCTGGCCTCTGTGGAGACCTTCAAAGGGGGGCAAAAAGAGAAGGGCCGTGGTCCCCCCTCTTTAAAGGTGCTAACCCAGGACACTACATAAAGCAGCAGACCAGCTTCTCCTTGGATCTGCATTTCCCTTCTACCTCAGTTCTCAAGAGAAAGAACAGATGTGGCACCGCCCCCTTCAAATAACAGAGCAAATTCCTGCTCCCACAGGCCTAGGCTGGTCCACCACTGGCCCAGACCTCCTTTTGATTCCACTCTCAACTTCTGACAACCTTCCCAAGGAAGCCCATGGAGAGCACTGGGAGAGCTCCAAGAGTCAGGCATATTATCCAAGCCAAAATCTGTGTCCTGCACCTTCCCTGGGTGGCTCTTGGCTCTGCTTTCTGAGGACTCCACTCCCACAGAAGAACCCCTCAAACACTAGAAGGCTTTACTCAAAGCTAATTCATGAGGAGGTGGAAACCTCTGAGAACCCCCTGGCGAGGGTGAGGGGCTTTCCAAGGCTCACTTCAGCAGCAGGTAAAGCCCCTCTGCCTCATTCCAGCTCTAATAAGAATGGAGGGAAGGCAAGAGGAAGAAGACTGAGGTGCAGGAAGGCACCTGATATGTGCCCAGCTGCCAGACCCAAGTCACAGGAGCTGGCTGAGGAGAGGGCGGGAGAGTAGACCAGGCCTCCCACAATGAAAGGGGCCCTGGGGGCTGTCCAGGAGATCATGTGACTGTCCACTTCAGGCCATCCTTACTTTGAGATATATAGACCCTGTGGGAAGGAGGAAACACTTGGGGGGCCCTTGAAGTCCTCTGGCCAGCTACAATTTAGGAAGGAGAAAAGGGAAATCCTGGGAAAAAGAAGACCTGGCCTGGCACCCTCCAAGACACACCACTCTCCTTTGAGTCTGGGGCCTCTTCCCAAGAGAGTCTGGCACTGCCCAGAGAGGAAGCTCACCCACAGAGCCCTGAGGCATCTATCTATGGAGGAGAGCCACCCTTTCTTTCCAGCGTTTCCTCCTCTTTCCAAGCTGTTTATTCAGGATCATGCTGAGGCCCATCCAAGACCTCCTGTATACCCGCCCCTGCCTTCTACCCACCCTGGGGTTGGAGGGAGCAAAACTGCAGGGAGACCTGGGGGAACTTCTGTTCTGAACGTGTTGAGTTTAAGGCATCTACTGGACATCCAGTCTGAGATTGTCTGAAAGGCTGTGGGACATCTGCAGATGCAAGACTCCTCAGCCTAGAGACGGCTATTAAATCCATGAGAGCTAATGAGGTCACTAGGTGAAATAGCCTAGAGTGAGAAGGAGGCACAGGCCAGAGTCATGAGGAATGGCAATGGTGAAAGGGCAGGGTCTGGAGGAGGATCCAACAGAGGAGACAGAGGGGTGGGGGTGGGGGTGTCTGATTGTCTAAGGCCACAGAGGTCCAGAGGAACAGGGACTGAGAAAAGTCTATTGAATTTGGCAGCTGAAAACTCTGAAGCTGTGACCAGACAAGGGGAATAAAAAGACTTCAGAGTGAGAGGGATCAGCCCAGACATCCCTGACAGGTGGGCCCCCGAGCACCACCATGAAGGCAGGCATGCATACACATGGCCCTCTGCTCCCTGCCCCATGCAGGCAGGCCTTCAAATACTAAAAGACTCAATTCCCCCCACTCCCACATCTCTGCTTCTCCAGCACCTGGACCTGGACCCTTCATCATCCTGGCTGCCCTGCTCTGGACATTCCACCTTCTCCACATCCTTAAATGGAGACTCCCAGACATGAACCTAATCCTCCAGACAAGGCTGACCAGGGCCCTCATCCCAGGGGCCAGGCATCTTTTAGCATGGTCTATAAGCTTCCTCGGTTGCCCCATCTCACTCTCCTCTAGAGCTCACAGGCACTGATGTCCCCAGACCTTTGTCAGACAAACCCACTGTCTAGCCACCTGCGTCCCCCCGCAACACACACTTCATACTTATGACAAGCACCATTTAAATCTAGCTGCAAAACCTGACCTTCATCCCTACCCAATCTTGTCTGATGACATCTGGCCTGGTGCTCCAGTCTCTCCCTTCAGACCTTGGCTTTGTCCTCTGCAGGGGCGGGAGAGGGAGGTGAAGAACTCTCTCTGACCTCTGAGGTCTGAAGACCATCTATGTCTTTATCCAAGACACTGAGAAAACGTCAGGCAGCACAAAGTCCAAGTCAGATTCCTGGAGCACTCCCCTGTAGACCTGCCAAGAAGACACTAAACCATGCCCTGTTCTGTGAGATCGGCCCTTTAGCCAAGTCTGTCTAACTCTCTCATTGTCTACACCACATCTCATCTTTTCTACAGGAAGAGCATAAGACGCTGCAGCAGATGTTTTACTAAAACCTATGTAAACACCCAAAAAAAGAAAACACCATCAGTCAGATGGGACCATGACTATTTCTTTGTCTACGTCTGTCAAAGCATCACTTTGATTCCTGGGGAAGGCTCCTGAGCAGATCATCAAAGTCAAACTCACTGACTAGGGCACAGACTTTGGTCCCTCCTGCTGTACAAGGTCAGGACATCTGCACCTGCCCTTCTCCCATCCTGTTTCCACCTCCACCCATCCTCCTCTCCTCAGGACCCTTGGGATGGAGTTCATCTGGGCCTTACTGATCACTGGCCACTAGGTTATGGTGCCTTCTGTGAAAGATCCTTCCCCTTGGTAGAGAAGACATGAGCAAAATCAGGCATGCCCAGTTCTGTGTGCGGTGATGCCTCCTTCCCCAATGTGACCCATTCCTCTATAAGACCCTGATCAGTCTCCTCTGTCTGTCTGTCTTCTCCAGCACTGCTTCAACTACAACAGGTGCCTCACAGGGGCTCATTTTCCCTCCCAGCAAGGGCAAGCCCACCCTCCCCCACTCTGGCACCTTCTAACTGTAAGGGGACTAGCCCTGGTATCCACCTCAGCAGCCTTGACCTGCAGTTAGAGCCAAGTCCAGGCAGCCCTGTCCCTGCCCTGCCCACACTCACTGAATTCAATGAGAAGCTTGCCATAGCCACGCCGCTGGTATGGAGGCAGGGTCAGAATGCAGGCTACATTGTAATCCTCTGTGGATTCTTTTTCCTAAAGGAGGGAGAGGACACCATGAACATGGGAGTGGGCTGAGGGAAAGGAGAAGGCACTGTGAGCATGAGAGTGGGCTGTGGGGAAGGTATCATGAGCATGGCAATGGGCTTCAGGCAGAGCGAGGACAAGAGCTGGGGAAGGGCAGTACCATGGACAACAGATAGCTGGGTCTGGGTCCCAGGGGCTGACCTTGGAGAAGTAGCCGACGATGTGGAAACCCTTGCAGTCATACTCAGTCATGACATAGAACAGGAATGGGTCTGTGTCGTAGTACAGGGTCTTGTGGTCCAGGAAACACTTGGCCAAAAGGCAGAGGTTCTGGGAATAACTCTAAGGGGAGAGGAGGGGGTGGCCATCAGCACCAAAGCATGGGTGTGCTCAGGCCCCTCCAAAGGTTCAAACCTCTCTTTGAGGGATGCCAAGCAGGCCCATGGCCTGTCCATTCAGGTCAGGGCCAGTTTTGCCACAGCCAAAACTCTCTTTAGCAGGGACAACTCCTCCATGGTATTAGAGGCTTCAGAGATGCCACCGGAGGGAGGGAGGTCGTGTGTACTCCTTGAAGTGCTGGGCCCTTTTCAGTCATTTAATAACTCTGGGCTGATGAGTTCAGGCAGAGAGTAAAACAGCCAAGTTTGCTTGTCTCTGGGAATTTATTGGTGTGTCAAATCCTCTGGCATATGTTCAAAGCATCAGTTAGCATCTCAAGTGCAGCCTTGGGAGATGGGTCTGCCTCAGAGGAACCTGACTGCCACCCAGCCCCCTAATGCCATTCGCCACTCACCTTGTTCTTACGCCCATCAATTTCGAAGAAAGAGATGGTGCCTTTGCGGTAAATCTCATTGCCTGGGGGATGTCGGAGGTCACACTTGGTCTGAGGAACAGATGCCAGGAAGGTGCTTGTAAGGCAGGGGAAGGCAAGTGGGAGAGCAGCAGGACCTCATCTCCCCTAGCCGGCCCCCATCTCCAGGACTCCTTGGCATGCCTTCCCTCTGACAATCCCTGGCTCCCACAGAATTCAAACCCTATCTGATGCAGGAGCCCAATTCGACCCGCTGCTTGGTCTCTCCCTTCTAAGGCTCCCTCCCACCTACTCTCTCTTCATCAGACATGAGAACTTAAGCACATCTCTCCCCATTTGGTTGTGAGCTCCTGGGGACAAGGACTGAGATTGTGTCTTTCTTTGCTTCCTCAAAGCTTTGTACAGTGTGTGGCACATAGTAGGTACTTAGTCAGTGACAGGAGGCTGGGGAGGGAGGCGCCAATGACGTACCAGGTGACGCTGCAGACACTTGAGGCTTTTCCCATACTTCAGACAGAATTCGCAGAGATAGAGCACGGGCAGGGCAGTTAGTTCTTGGGGATACGGGGAGAAGTACCAGGGCTTGAGGCGGTGGCGGCCCAGCTCAATGCACTCGATGTTCTTCATGCGGGTAACAATGTCGTCGTGGCTGCGGTCAGACACCAAGCTGCCTGTCATGCGAGGGGCCGACGGGATTCCGTCTGAGCTGTCCTGTGAGTCCTGTCGGTGGCCACAGGGCAGGGAAAGGCATGAAAATGCTGCCCTCCCCTGACTTGGCTCCCTTTTCTCCACCCTTACCAGACTCACCTCATCTGTGCCTAGACAGTTGGACTTTCTCTTCCGTCCCGGCTGGGCGGCCAGTGCCCTCCGGGCTGAACCATTCTGAGGAGACACAGGAGGGGGAAGGAAGGAATGAGCTGAGGGGCTCAAGAGCATGGGCTCAGGGGCACTGAGGGGGCCTCAAGCACACACCTGAGGGAAGACAGAGGCTGGTGCTGTCTCGCTGGGCACGGGAGTTGCTGGTGAAACCACTTCAACTTTTCGTTTCTGCAGAGAGAGACCGAGAAAGGTGGGTCAAAGGGGCAGGGGACCTGGGTCTTGGAAGGAAGCGAGCTCACAAGGAACTGTGGGGACGAGGGAGCTGGGCTCCAGAGCTCCAGGTGAAGAGTGGAATCCGAGGGTACCGTGGAACGGTGGTTGGGTTGCAGGCAGGAGCTGGAGGAGAGGGGCTGGTCAGGCTCGCCGCCGGGGATGGCCTCGCGCTCCTTGGGTAGGTTGAAGCGGAGCGTGATCTGCACCGGGATCGGCAGTGTCTTCCCACTGGCCTGGGCCGAAGCCGGCTGTAGAGATAGGTCCAGGGTCTTCCTCTGGGGGAGGGGGAAGGGAGCGAGGGGGAGGGGAGGAGGGGGCCCCCATCAGCCAGGTGGGTTCACCCCCCCACCCCTTCCCCTTGGGCTGGCTTCCCACCCCAACTATGTGGGGTTTGGTGACTGAATTTTGAAACCTAAGATTCAGTAACACCACCTCCTCCCTCTAACCTGACCTGAATCTCTACAAAGCCTCTCCAGGCTGTGGCCACTATAGCAGGGCTGCCTTGTTTCCCTTTTCATCCTCAGCCTGCAGCACAGGAGCCCCAAAACCATGGGTTAAGCACAACAAGGACAAGCGAGATGGGGCCGGGGTCTGACCATCCTCCTGGGAACTGTCTCCAGGTTGATTTGGAATACTGCTTCTACTCACCACCTCCCTCTCAGGGGAGCCTGGTCTGGACCCAGGGAGCCCATTTTTTGTGGGGGTCTTGGCCTCTTTTTTAGGAAACTGGATCTTCTTTAGGTCCAGCCTGTCATGGGTCACCCACTCATCCAGGCGTTTGTTGACTGCAGAGAAGTGAAAAAGTTCTGATGTAAGGTGTCCCCTAGGGCTCCTCTCATCCTCCCAACCCCCAATGCCTGTGATACCGGCCCTGTACCCAAGGACCACTGGGCGTGGCACTCACAGTCTATGTAGTGAACGTAGAATAACTTCCGGCCACTGATGTCCTTCACGCTCAGGATCTCAGCCAAAGCTGTAAGGGAGAGGCAGGAGTTTTAGAGGGGTGCTGGGCACAGACCCCACTTTGTCCCTGGGGACCACCTTTCTCCATGTCCACCCCCTGCCTTGGTTGTACTCTCCTGAGAAAAGTATCTTCTCTCCCCCTCCAAGTCGCTCCCCAGAATGCCCAGAAGGGGTGACCCTTCTCCTTAGCTTGGGTCCTGCCCCTTCCCCACCAGTCCCGGGCCCCGCCTTTAGATTGCCCTTGGAATGCCCTTGGAGGGGGGGTCCAAGGACTCTGGCTCCGCCCCTTGGCTCTTAAGGGTCCTTAGCCCCGCCCTGCCCCCCACCCCAGGCATCCTAAACTGGAGACCAAGTCTCACCTCTCCCAAGACCGGGGAGTGGGTGGGTGAGTGGGTGGAGTCTTCAGGTTCCAGCCACACCCCACGAAGCCCCACTCCGGGAGGTCTCAGGCTCCACCCTTAAATTAGCCACGCCCCCTTTCCATTTACCTCTGGCCCCCTCTCTAATCCCTTCCCAGGAGGTCCCTTGGCCTCTGGCCAGGCCCCCTCCCCACAGTCACACAGACCACGTCCCTCCTCCCCCAGCCCTGGCCCTCTCTTTATCCTTCTCTCCGAGGTATGGTTCAGCCCCGCCCCTCAAGGGAACCACGCCTATTCGCTTCCCAAGCCCCGCCCTCCCTGCAGGGCTCAGGCGCCCAGGCCCCGCCTCCACGACGCCCGTTGGCTCCGCCCCCCGTCACTCACGCCACTCATCCTCGTTATCTTGATTACGCCGCAGCACGGGCAGGCGGCAGCCCTCGATGACCTCGCCCTGGGGAAGATACCGCGGTCAAAGAGGGAGGCCGGGGGAGTCGCCGCCGTCCTGCGGATGCCTCCGCCCCGCCTCGCCCCGCCCCGCGCCAGGCCCCGGACTCACCACCTCCGCCATCTTCCCTCCCTCCCTCAGGAGCCGCTTCCGGCTCCGCGGGGTGACGTCACGTCCGGCGTACCGGCACCTCCCCGCTCCCAGCTCTGAGGGTGTGGGGCTGCGGGAGGCTCCGGGAGGAGGGAGCCGGGGGCGGGAGGAGCCCTCGGCCAAGGACGCGGCCCAAGCGGGGAGGGCGGCCGGCCTTCGGGGGCGCTCGGCTCCGGGATGGGCAGGCGGCGCAGGAAGCACCTCGAGGCCCCGGGCCGGCTGCGGGCCGAGGCGGGGCCTAGAGCCTCGCTGCCTGATTGGAAGAGAGCTGGGTCCTTCACGCTACGTAGTTCGAGCGCGTCGCAGTCACGTGGCCGCGTGACGCGCTTGTTGTTCCGGCCGGGTCCTGGAAGAGCGGGCGGGGCCCCCTGCGGAGCAGCCAACTGCAGCCGTGGTGCTTCGTCTTGCATGCGCTGGGTTCGAATGCGGCTTCTCACCCGAGCTGCCTTAGTGACCTGGGACAAGTCACTCACCAGCCTGGGCTTCAATTTCCCCCTCCGTAAAGTGTGGGGCTTGGCCGGACTGGGCGCCTTCGCGTGCTGCTGCTGGAGTCAGGAAGGCCTGAGTTCAAGTCCTGCCCAGACCCTTGTTAGTCGTGTCACCCTGGGCACATCACTGTGTCTTGACTTAACGGAGCCCTAATGGTACCTGCCCCCACCCCCAGCCCCCAGGGTTGTTGTGAAGATGGAATGCCAGAGCCCAGTCCAGATGCGCCTTCATGCCCAGTCACGATGTAGCGCAAAGGCATCTCAAACCCAGGGCGCTGCCAACCACTTTTTCTCCCCCAAACCTTCTTTGGACAACCGAGCCTGGGCAAAGGGGCCGGTCCCAAGTGAGTTATGAGGATCCCCAGCAGGGAGAGTTCGTGTTTGCTAGGTCTTTTTGCTGCTGTCAATAAATCAATTATTAAAATAAGTTTGTTTTTGATTTACCAAAATGAATTGGAGCAAATACTGACCGGAGAGACCACTGAGGAACATTTTTGCCACCGTCACAAGGAATGAATGGGCCTCCTTTGTCTATGACGGTGAGTTCTTATCCCACCCCACGTAAACACAAGTATTTCAACAAAATAAATGTGCTTTTGAATTTTTAACACAGTTGTCAATTTGACATTTCTAAACCAAAGAAGGAGCTTCTTTGGAGTAGGAAGGGTCGCAGCAACAGCTGGTGGTTTTATGAAGGGATGTAAAAAAGGAATGCTGCAAAGGTTTACGGTTGACCTTGGTCAGTTCACATCCCTTCCTTTGGTCTCAGTTTCTTGAAGGAGTTGAACAAGATGACATCCAAGGTGACTCCAATTTCTCACAATTTACCTTCTGAGCTCTCACGTTGTGTATTCTAAGGTCCCTCTCGGTTCTGACCTGCCCAGCCAATCCTGACAGTCTACATTCTATGCTCTTAAATTCTGTATCAGGCATCATTATATAGATAGGTCTATATTTATATGTGTACATGTTAGATTCCTATAAAATGTCAGATCCTTGAGGACAAAGAACTTTTATTTTTTATCTTTGTATCTCCAGTGCCCACACAGTGCCTGGCAAGCAGTTGGTTGATTGATTCCAAGGTCCCTTTCATCTCTTATGTTCTATGTCCTAAGGTCTCCTCCAGTTCTGAAACCCTGTTCTAGGTTTTCAAGTCTCTCCAAGCATTAACATTCTCTGTTCTGTTTTGTACTGTCCAGCAAGACTTCTCCAAGGCCAGAGAAAGTAACAATGCTCCCGCCTCTTCATCCCCATCCTTCTGCTGTTCCCAGAAACTGTCAAGTTTCAACTCCAACCCCACCTTCTGCAAGAAGCTTTTCCTGATCCCTTTTAATTCTAGTGCTTAACATCTGTGGAATACCTTCCATTTATGTACACAGTATGATGTTTGTATGTTGTCTCTCTAATCAGAGTGTAGGGGCTATCTTTTGCGTTTCTTTGTATGTCTTGTGCTTAACATGGTGTCTGGCAAACAGTAATAGACTAATAAACACTCAGCAGACTTGCAGGATAACATTCTATAGTACTGTCTTTTAAAGCCCGTGATTAGACATTTTTTTCTCTGTGTTCTAAGGCACCCTCCCAGTTCTGACAATCTGTGTTCTAATTTCTTTCGCCTTTCTGATAGTCTACAATCTAAGTTCCCTCCCAAGGCTGCTCTTCTACACTGTGTGACCTAAGTAAGCTCTGACAGTCCATGTTCCAAGGCTTGTACAAGCTTCAACATTCTCTGTTCTACATTTTAGTACTTCTCCCAGATCAGACATTCTGTGTCTTTCTGGGATCACATATTTGGAGCTAAAAGTGACCTCAGAAATCAACTAGTCTAACACCTCTACCATTTTATTAATGAGGAAATTGAGGTCTAGGGAGGTTAAATTCTCAGTGGCTGAGGTGGGATTTGAATCCAGTTCCTCTGATTCCCCAACTCATGCTTCTTTCACTATACCAAACTGCCCTAAGGACACATTCAGCTCTGATATTCAGTGTTAGCTAGCTAATAACATTTAGGTTCTCCAGTTTGTGGTCCCTGCTAGCTCTGATATTTTCTGCTTTATGCTGTAATGTCCCATCCACCTCAGCAAGTCCTGTGTTCTAAGATCCAAGCCAGCCCTGACATGCAATTCTCTAAGGCCTCTCTTAAGCTCTGACATTCCTTCTTCAAATGCCCTCCTCATTTCCAGCAGTCTTTATTCAACAGTCCCTTCTGATAGGTTTTGTTCTCAGGTCCCTCCCATCATACATTAACAATCCATGTCTATGTTGTAATACCCATCCATGCTTCAGATTAGTTCCCGTCAGTTTCAGATATTCCATGTTCTGCTGTCACATACCGTATTGTCTCTTACCATCTCTTAGTATGTTCTAAAGATCCTCCCTCCTTAGATAAGCTTTCTCATCCTATCTGATGAACAAATGCTGTGTTCTGTGCTAAAGCCAAAGCTTGACCTTTGACATTTGAGGTTCTAAGGTCTTTCCTAGCTCTGATAGTCTATGTTGTAAGCTCTCAGACAGCCAATACACATGAATTAAGCACTGTCTAAGCACTAGGGATACAAAGAAAGGCACGATAGTCTCTGCCCTCAAGGAGCTCACAATCCCCTTAGGGGTTTCCACAACATGCAAAAAAACTATGTACAAACATGCCATATAAATAGGAAATAATTAACAGAGGGAAAGCACTAGGACTAAGAGGGAAAGAGAAAGGCTTCCTATAGAAGATGGGCTTTTAGTTGGGACATACAGGAAGTCAGGGAAGTCTGTGGTTGGAGATGAGGAGAGACAATGTTCCAGGTACAGGAGGCAGCCAGAGGAAGTGCCTGAATCCAAGAGTTGGAGGGTCTTATTCATGGACCAGGAAAGAAGCCAGTGTTACTGAATCAAAGAATACAAGTCAGGGAATAAGGTGTAAGAAGACTGGAAAAGTAGATAGGAGCTTGAAACACCAAAATAGTAAGTAGGACCTGCTCTTTTGGAAAATCATTTTAGCAGCTCTATGGTGGCTGGACTGGAGTGGGGAAATACTTGAGGTAGGCCGACTCACCAGCAACTAGTGCAGGCTTGTGGTGATAAGGAGAGAAGCGGGTATAATGGGAAGATGCTGCAGAAGGGAAATCAATCAGAGGTGTTGCAGAGGAGAAAGGAATAGGAAGGGCTAGAGAGGAGAAATCAACCAGAGGTGAAATCAACAAGGAGGCTGGAGGGGAAGAAATCAGCCAGAGGTGAAATCAACAAGATGAGCTTCAGAGGAGAAATCAACCAGAGGTGAAATCAGCAAGGAGGCAGGAGAGGAAGAAATCAGCCAAAGGTGAAATCAACAAGATGAGCTTCAGAGGAGAAATCAACCAGAGGTGAAATCAACAAGACCAGCTTCAGAGGAGAAATCAACCAGAGGTGAAATCAACAAAGGAGCTGGAGAGGAGAAATCAAGATATTGGATGGGGAAAGGGAGGGAGGGAGTAGTCCAGAATATCTCCTAAATTGGGAGCCTGGGGGACTGGGAGGATTGTGTTGCCCTCTACAGTAACAGGGAAGGTAGGAAGTGGGTTTGGACAATACTGAGTTTAGGATGTCTGCTGGACGTCCAGATCAAGATGCCTTGAAAGGCAGAGATATGAAATTGGAAATCAGCAGAGTTGAGGCAGGATAGGTAAATTTAAGAATCATCAGCATAGAAGTGGTAATTAAATCCGTGGAAGCTGATAAAATCACAAAGTGAAGCGGAGAGAGAGAAGAGAAGAGGGTCCAGGACAGAGGGACCTAGGGAAGAAGGCATGATCTGGAGGAGGGTCCAGCAAAAGAGACAGAAGGAATGGTCAGAGAAGAACCAGGAGAGAAAGGTATCCTGAAAACCAACAAAGAAAACAGTGTCAAGGAGGAGAGAGCAACCAATATTATCAAAGGCTGCAGAGAAGCCAAGGAGAATAAGGAATGAGAAAAGGCTTCCAAGAGATCACTGGTAAACTTTAACATTGTGTTCTAAGGTCACTCACATCTCTGATATTCTATGTTCTAAGGCCCTTACTAGCTTTGACCATCAAAGGTCTCCTCATGTCTGATGTCCTGTGTTCCCAGGTCTTTCCCAGCTCTGATATTCTATATTCATCTATGCTTTGACATTGTATATTCTATGTTCTAAGATCACTCCCAACACTGATGTTTGGTGTTGGATGTTCCCTGAGTCTTACGTGCTCTGATATTTCATATGCTAAGGGCCCCTTCAGGCATCAAGATGGCACAGTGGATAGAGTGTGGGGCCTGGAGTCAGGAAGACTCACCGTGAATTCAAATCTGATCTCAGACACTTAGCTGTGTGACCCAGAGCAAGTCATTGAACCCTATTTGCCTCAGTTTTCTCATCTGTAAAATGAACTGAAAAAAGAAATGGCAAACCACTCCAGTATCTTCACCAAGAAAACTTCAAATGAGGTCATGAAAAATTGGACATAACTGATCAAAGGGCCCTATTAGTTCTGATAACCTATGTTATTAAGGCTATCTAGGCTCTGATATTCTATAGCATATGGACTAAATCTCCTCCCAGTTCTGACATTTTCTGTTCCTTGTTTTAAGCTTTATTTAAATCCAACCAGGTCTGAATGAGAAAATTTCATAGAGAGCTCATTTTTCACCTTTTTCTTCTGATATAGTTATTGATTAGAAATCCAAGTTTTCCACCAGTTTATTTTAGAATCAATTTAGAATTAATATAATTTCTGCATCAGCAAAATCCTTTTGCGGTAAGAGCTGAGAAAAGCATCTATGTGGCCCAAAAGAGGGTTGAGGTTCATGGGTGACTTTGTGAGGTATTTCACACCCCTCCCCCCAACAAATTTGCAGATTTATAAAGATTTCAATTAAAACACATCCTTCCTTGAATTTACCTCCCTGCCTAGTTCTGAATACTGTTAATCCCTTTTTCATAGCAGCTGCTAAATCTAGGACCAGACTGCCTACAGTTCTCTGGAGTGACTTCCCTAAGAACCCATCAACAAATGTATCTTTGGAATGGTTCACCCTTAGCCCTGACATTTAGGAGAAGTGGAGGCTTTGGTGGGAACCAGCCCTTCTTCAGACCACTTACAGAGTGAGAACTGGAAGGGAGCTCAGCAGCTAGATCTCTAGTTTAACTCCTACAGTGAGAAATGAAAGCATACTCAGGAAGTAGGCATATACTGCCTGAAGACCTTCTAAGACATGGAACTCATCTCCTCTCCCAAAGCAGTCTGTTGCACTTTGGGACAGCTTTGATTGTCTGGAAGTTTTTTCCTGACATCCAGCCTAAATCTGCCTCCTTGGAACCGCTTTCTTCCCTCTTCTAGTTATCCCTGAATGCAGCAACCATGTCCCCCTGCTCTTCTCCAGGCTAAACAACCCCCAGTTCCCTCAATTGATTCTACTACAGCATCACTCCAGACCTTTGACTACCCCACTCTGGACACTCTCCAGTTTATTGATGTCCTTCTTACACTGGGGTGCCCTCACTGAGTACAACCCTCCAGATGATTGTTGACCAAGGCAGAAGACAGAGGGCTGTTCACCTCCGTGCCCCTGGGAGCTTGGCCCCTCTTTTGTCCTCAGGATGGCACTGACGTTTTGGGTACTACATCATCCTGAGTTTGCAGGTCAGTCAGACCCCAAGACTGTTTTCAGAACTATGACTTTCCAACCAGCTAATTAGCTATGGAGCTACTTTCTTGTACCCAAGTGCAAGACTTGCCATTTATTCCTTCAAGACTCTGGCCAGTCATCAGCATAAAGATGATACTAAAAACCCAGAGAAGATTATGGGAACAACAGAGAGGGTATAGAGAGAGCTGAGAGCCCAGCACAGAGGCTCAGCGGATGCCTACAGACAAAGTTAGGCACCATTATAAGAATGATAAGCCAGCAAAGAGCACAGAGAAGCGGTGGTCAGATAGGAAGACCAGGAGAAAACAACATCACCAAAACTCAAAGAGGAGAGATTCAACAGGGCACAATCTCTGCCAGTGATGGCTGATGTGCTTTAAGAGAGACAACTTTAAGAAGTGGATAGAAACAAGCAATCAACCAGCGTTTCCCTCAGGTAAAAGATATTATTGACATCTATTTAGATCATTTTCACTTCCCACAGTATCCTCCCCTCTTTCCCACCTAGATGGCCATCCCTTTTAGCAATGGGTAAAAGGAAGGAGAAAACAGAAGCAGGTTCTACCTCCATAGTCCCCCACAGTCCCTTTCAGGTATGGTGTCCCATCTCTTCAGGACTGCGCTTCCACAATCCTTTAAATGACAGGTACTGGGGGACACTGAACCAAAAAGGACACAGTACCTGCCCTCAGGAAAGTAATCTTGGGGAAAAGCACGTGCTCCATGAAGGGGGACCAGGAAAAGCCCAAGGGCTGGAGTTGAGTCTCCAAGAAAACCTAGGGTTTTACTAAAAAGCAAAACCACCTTGAAGGACTTCAGAACTCTGATCAACACCATGAACCACCACAAACCCAGCGGGCCAATGAGGAAGCAGGTTCCCCCCTGCCTGACCGAGGTGATGACCTCTCCATGGTGCAGAGCAAGATAAGGGCTAGAGAGGGCAAATGGATGGATTTGGGTTCCACCATATTTAATCGTTCCAGGGACTGTGTTGTTTTTGTCTTGTTTTATTTGGGGCAGTTACTACCAAACAAAGGAACGGAAAGAACAGAGAGTCACTAAAGTATGTTGAAAATGTCCAGAAGACAACTGAATGAAACATGGAGAAGCAGGGCAGTGTGGAAAGTAATTCAGTAAATTTATTATGGACTTTTCCAAATGTAAGCTGGGCTCCATGCCATGAATTCACATGCAGATCTCTTTTTCCTGTCCTACTCTGCATATGGCAATGTGTTCTCTTTCTCCCCCCTCCCTCTCCTTCCCTTTTTCTCTCTCCCTTTCCCCTTCTCTCTTTCTCAATAAATTCAGAATTTTTAAAAAGATTTTTTTGAAAAGTCATAAGTAAGGTGGGGGATGTTGGGGTTCAGCAATGAGATGACAATGTCAGGTGTGAGAAGACACAAATACTGATCTCTAGGGGTGGAGGGAAGTCATAGGCAGTAAGGCTGGAAAGGCAGCATGGGGTCCGTTAGGGAAGTGCTTGAAATGCTAAACAGGAGAATTAATATTTGATCCTCAACATAACCAGGAGCTACCCGAGTTTTTTGAGCAGTGAGCCAGGCTTAGTGTCACAAAGTCTTGGCTCAAGTCTGCTCTGTGTCACGTCCTGGCAGAACCTAACCAATTCACTAGCACATCTCAGTGCCCAGCTCAGTCTCTTAGGATGCTAAGTTGGAGTTTCTACTCCTAGTGAACACAGAATTTTTCTGTCCTCAAGTTGGGCCAAACTAGTCAAGGATATAAAGTCCTTAGAGAAGCATTTCTCATCCCTTCCCATGAAGAAGTTTGAAGTCATAAACTTTTTCTTATCAGGTTCTGAAGACGATCCTGGAGCTGGTCAAGGCTTCAGATGTGATGACATTGACCTGGTCATCAAGTGATCTAAAGACATGGCCAAAGCAGTCCATGGTGCTATCAATCCTGGCCAAGCTGGCCTGGCCTCCTCAATCCTGCGAGTCACAACTGTGGGAGACAAAATTTGTAAACTTTATCTAGTGCCCTGCAAAGGCCTTGAGCATTGTGGGTCTGTCCTACTCTAGTGAATCTCTGCCCCTACAGGTGCTGGTGTTATCTCAGCTGCTATTTCTAATAAGCCTTAATCAGCCAGGACTGATGACTGATAAATTCTGCTAAGGGCCACAGTCACTTTGGATGTAGCTGTTGTCTCTAAAACCTACAATTACTTGACCCCTGAGACCTAAGAAAATAAACTGTGTTCATTCTCCCCTATCAGGAATTCATCACCCTTGTAAAGACACTAGAATGTTTGTCTAGATAGCTTAGGCAGCTGCTATGGCATAGATGGCTACCACAAATGTTTTGATAGGACATCAGTTAGTAAATAAACATATATGTGCCAGGCACTGATTGTGGCTAAGCACTGGGGATACAAAAAAGATGAAAGTTCCTGATCTCAAGGACCTCACAATTTAATATGGAAGATAACGTGCAAACACTTACATACAAACAAGCTCTATACACAACTGCCGAGGGAAGGCACCAGAATTAAGGGGAGGAGAAGGCTTCTGGTAAAAGGTGGGATTTTAGTTGGCACCTAAAAGAAGCCAGAAAGCAGAGAGAGAGAAAACATTCCAAGCATGGGAGGCAGCTAGAAGGAGTGTCTGGGTCCAAGAGATGGGGTACCACTCTGGCAACCGATTTCACTGTTGAGAAGAGTACACATTGGGGAGTAAGGTGTAAGAGAAGGCTGAAAAGGGCTATGAAGGACTTTGAATACCAACCACAGCATTTTTTTGTTGGGGCAGCTAGGTGGTACAGTGGATAGAGCAGCAGTGCAGGAGTCAGGAGGACTTGAGTTCAAATCTCATCTCAGACACGACACTCACTAGCTGTGTGACCTTGGGCAAGTCACTTAACCCCAATTGCCTCATCCTGGGTCATCTCCAATCATCCCGATGAATATCTGGTCACTGGATTCAGATGGCTCCAGGGGAGAAGTGAGGCTGGTGACTTGCACAGCCCTCCTTCACTCAAAACAAAGTCAAGTACAAGTCATGTCATTATTTCTCTGATCACATCATCTTTGGCAATAAAGGATGAATACACACATGCAGCATTTTGTATTTGATCCTCCTGGCAACAGGGAGTTTTAAACTGGAGTTTACTGAGTAGGGAGTGACATGGTGAGACTAGGTTTTAGGAAAATACCTTTAGCAGTTGGAGTGGAGTGGAGAAAGATTAGAGGCAGGCAGACACCCCCTGCCCCTCTCTGAGCATCCATTGCAATAGTCCAGGTGTGAGGTAATGAGAGTCTGCCCCAGGGGGGTGGTGGCATCAGAGTGAAAAGGGTGTATTGGAGAGAAGTTACAAAGGTAAAATTGGTATCATATTGGATATGGGTTGGATATGGGATGTGTGAAAAAGAGTGAGGAATCCAGGACTGGGGTTGGGAACATGTTTTTGCCCTCTACACTAACACTGTGGTTGTTTGTCCTTCCCTCTCCAAGAGGGCCATGGCATAGGGAAGGTGGGGTGGGGGGAGGAAGATGAGTTTTGTTTGGGCACACATTGATTTTAAACCCTGTGGGATACCTAAGGTTGGAGCATGGGATCTGGAGGAGGATCCCACAACAGAGACAGAGAACAAGTTGTCAGAGAAGTAGGAAGAGAAAGGGGTGGGGGTCCCAAGAACCTCGAGGAACAGAGGACCAAGGAGGAGAGAGTGACTATGGCTCCAGAGAGGTCAAGGAGAATGAGCGTGGAGGACAGCCTACTGGATGTAGCCACTAAGGAGATAATTAGTAACTTAGGGGAGCAGTTTTTGTGGAATGATAAAGGCAAAAGCCGGATGGATTGTAAGGGGGTTAAGAGAGGAGAGATTGTGGAGGCACCTAGTGTAGATGGCCTTTCCCAGGGGAGTCAGTGGAGGCACCTAGTGTAGATGACCTTTCCCAGGGGAGTCAGTGGAGGCACCTAGTGTAGATGGCCTTTCCCAAGGGAGTCAGTGGAGGCACCTAGTGTAGATGGCCTTTCCCAGGGCAGTCAGTGGGGGCATCTGGTGTAGACAGCCTTTCCCAGGGGAGAGAGTGGTGGCGCATAGTGTAGACGGACTTTCCCAGGGTTTTAGCCACAAAGGGCATTAGAGAAACAGGACAGTAGTCAGAAGGTCCAATCGGGGAGGCGGGTGCCAGGTCTACACTGGCCGAGGCAGTTTCCTCATCGGCGCTCGGACATCGGACTCTCGGTTGGGGTCGCACGTGTCGCTGGCACTAGGGAGGAGGCCCGACCCTCCGCTCCGCCCGGGCCCCCCTGTGGCGCCTCCTCCTCGTTTCATGGTACACAGTGGGTGCTTCATAAACTCGGGCTTCCCCAACACGCCGGCTCCTCCCACCCCTCCTCTGGCCCCTCCCGGAGCGTCCTGGGACCACGTGCTCCTCGAGGACGCGTGACGCAAGCACGCAGCGGCGTCTCACGCTCCGCCAATCGGGGCAGCGACCTGTCCGCCCCGCCCACCCCGCCTTGGGTGGTGGCCAGGTCCTTGGCCAGAACGTTTGGGAAAAGCGATTTGGAGAGCTGGACTAAGACCACAAGCAGAGCGCGGAGGGGCCGGACTGGGTCCCACGCCTCCCTGCCCTCGGGCCTTGCCCTGCTCGGCCACCACCTCCCCGCACCTGCGCACTCGGGCCGTCCCGCCCCCCGCTGGCGGGAGCGCGCAGAGCGCGCGCGCCCCGGGAGGCTCTGGTGCGCAGGCGCGGTCCCGCATTCCGAGCAGTGACGCGCGAGCGCGCGCGGCGCATTTCCGCCTCTGGCGAATGGCTCGGGCGTAGGGCGCGCGCCGCGGGGGCTCCAGCTGCGACCCCGGCCCCGCCCCCAGGACCCTGGCCATGGAGGGTGAGCCTGACCTCTGACCGGGGGGGAGGGGGAGGGCCGACTGGGGCCCGAGCGGGCTGGGCCGGAGGTCCGTGCGGCCGCCCCCCCCCTCCCGGGGCGGGGCGTGGAGGGGGGTGGGAGGGGGAGGGCGGTGCCTGACTCGATTTCCCCCGCGCCCCCTTTCCTTTTCAGACCTGTTACCCATGATCTTCGCTTCCGGTAAGTGGGGGTGGTGCGGGGGGGGTCCGGGAGGGTCCGGGGCGGGGCCCGGGGTCCGGAGGCTGGGGGTCCTGAGCCCGCGGTGTGTGCGCCCCCCTCCGCACCCCCAGATTCGCCCCCGGCCCGGGGCCCCTTCGTGGAGATCATCGAGCAGCCCAAGCAGCGGGGGATGCGCTTCCGCTACAAGTGCGAGGGCCGCTCGGCGGGCAGCATCCCCGGGGAGCGCAGCACGGACACCACCAAGACGCACCCCACCATCAAGGTGAGCCCCTGGGGGGAGAGCCCCCTCACTGCAGGGGGCTCGGGGCTGGGAGGGCAGGCCCCCCACTGCAGGGGGCTCGGGGCTGGGGAGCAGACTCCCCCAGGGCATCCGGGGCTGGGGGGGTATGCTCAGACGCCCCCCCCCACTCCAGGGATCCCGGGGCTGGGGGGCGAGAACACCCTCAGCCCCCAGCAGAGGGCAGGAGGTGACAGGCTCCAAGGGGGACAGAGGCCCTTTGATGGGTTTGGGACCCTGGATTGACCTCTGAAGGAGGGAGTGACTCAGCCTACATTCCTTTCCCAGGTCATTGGCTACACAGGACCAGGAACTGTGCGAATCTCCCTGGTGACCAAGGAGCCCCCTCACCGACCTCACCCTCATGAGTTGGTGGGGAAGGATTGTCGAGATGGTTTCTATGAGGCTGAACTCTGCCCTGACCACTGCATCCACAGGTGAGGAGGCTCAGGAGGTGTGGGGGAGTCAGGGCAGGGCGAGGGCAGGGGTCCTCCTAGGTGGGGAGGGGGAACCAGAACGACCCCACAAGGTAGGGAGGACAGAGCAGTAGAAAAGAGGCACCGATTTCAGGTGGGGCAGAGGATAAGAGAGGATGGCCAAGGGCTGGACTGGGCCTGGAGTGCCAGGCAGGCTGACAGGTGTGAGGTGTTAGCTTCCAGAACCTGGGGATTCAGTGTGTGAAGAAGCGAGATCTGGAGCAGGCCATTGCCCATCGAATGCAGACCAACAACAACCCCTTCAATGGTGAGAGGCTCCTAGGCCAGCATGACCAGGGCCCCCAGCAGTCCCGCCCCACCCTGCCCATGCCCCCTGCCTCACTCCCTGGCTTCTCCCTCTTGCTGGCCAGCTTTACACCAGTGCTTCAGGATCATTTTCAGATGCATCTTGTGCTGCTGCTTGTTTTGATGTCACTGTCATTTCCCATTCTTCCTTCCTTGGTGTCAGCAGTATTGTCCCAGCATCCCCCCACTCCTCTGTTATCGGCCCCTCATTAGTTGCTCAGTTACTGTGACCTTGGCTTGCTTCAGGCAATCTTTTGTTTTCTTGGCTTTGCTTGTTTCACTCTGCGTCTGTTCACACAAATCTTCCTATTTTTCTCTAAATTTTTTTGTTTATGTGTTACTGTATAGTAATGTGTCAAGTTTTTTCCGCCCGTATCTAATTGATGAGCCTTCACTTTGTGAAAGTTATAGAGCTGCTATGAATAGCAATAAATAATATGTAAGATCCATTATCATTTCTATCTTCAGCTTTTTTGTGGAGTTTCAGTAATTAGATCATTGAGTCAAAGGCTACGGGCCATTAATCTCTTTTCTTCCTCCACCAGCAGTGCACCAGTGCACCTATCTTTGTCATCTGTGCTGTGCCGGTGCTCTGTTTCCTCTTGTCTTCCAGGCCCTTTGTCCTGCCCTTAGCCCTGAATTAGTTTACTCTCTTTTGGAGAGTAGTTTTTTTTTCTGACCTTTATAATGTATACATTTTAAAAACGTCATTAAAAAGGTTCCCTTCTTCTACCTTGATCGCTACCTAGCTTGTCCACTTCTAGATCTAGCTGTGGGATTCCCTGTTCCATGGCTCTGTTCTCACGGCCCCTCATGGGTGTCTTCCTGGGCTACCTTTGACCCCACAGCAGTACTCCCAGAGTGGGAGCCTTGTTACCTTGTGGCCCTCCCCTCTTCCCACAGTGCCCCTGGAAGAACAGCGTGGAGACTATGACCTGAATGCTGTGAGACTGTGCTTCCAAGTAACCATCCGGGACCCTGCAGGCAGGCCCCTTGTCCTGCCCCCGGTCCTCTCCCATCCCATCTACGACAACCGTGAGTGATAGAGGGGAATCTGACTTCCAGACTATGTCTGGAGGCAGGGATGGGCCATAAGCCCCAGAAAGAAAACATGTAGATGGGACCTAGAGAAGTTAAATAGTGAGGATATCTAGTCACTTCAGTTTAACCAACATTAAGCTATGGCAAAGAACATATGGTGGTTGGTGTTGGAACTCCAAAAATCAGCGATGAAATGGTGTCTCTGGGCACCACTGGGGAGGAGTGTGGTATGCCCATGCGTAAGCATATACAAGCTAGGGTGGGCTGGAGCAAAGGATAGCCATGGATGAGTGTCTCAGGGCTATGTGGCATAGCACAAAGCACTTCCAGCTTGGGGTTCTCAGGGAAAAGTTTGCAAGGTGTTGGGCGGGGTGTGTGGAGGTGGATGCATTAGCAGAGCCTTAAAGGGAGTGGGATGTGGTTGTCTTCATGGGTGCTTGGCTGCTGGCTGGGAGAGCAGCTGATAGGCCCGCCTGGCCAGAAGCTAGGCTATTTGAAGGTAAATAATGGGGGCCAGACTGGGCGTGGTTAGGGAGGTTGGCAAAGAGATCCTGTGAAAGAGCAGAGATACTAGGGAATCTGAATCATGCCTTATGTGGTGAGAACTGTGTGGAGCACATTGGAGAGGGACAGGCCTGGAGACTGGAGATCAGGATTCTGAGGGAGACGGCATGGGAATATCTGAACGTGGCTGGTGCCAGCGCTGTCGTGCTTACGAGGCTCTAGATTGAGTGAACCTGGGGGGTCACACAAGGAGTAAGGTTCAGGGGTAAGTCTTGAACTCAGGCCTTGGGATCCTAGAGCTAACCTCCTTTGCATTGTACCGTATGGAAAGGGTGGAAGATTTCTCCTTGCCTCTGTGAGAGGCCAGAACTAGGAGCACTTGGTGGCACATTTAGTCCTGATGCAATAAATAAGTTCCTAATAGGAATTAGCCCAAAGTAGCCCATCCCTGGCTGGCTAGGCAGTCAAAGGTCATAGGAGCACTCCTTGGACATTCTTGTTTGTGTGTGAGTTGGACTAAGTAACCTTTGAGGTGCCTTTCAATGAAGAGATTTTGTGATACTGACCGAGCGTAGAGAGAAGGGGTGGACAGGGGAGATGTGGTCAGATCCAAAGGGCCAGGAAGAAGGAAGAACCAGTAAGAATTCCCACCTCTGGAGCCCAGGTAGTGAGGGGGAGGGCAGGGGTATCTTCAGTGGGGAAAACAATGGACATGTTGAATTTCAGGTACATTAAGATGAGGTGTGGAGCTGGAGGACAGCGGGATTCAGAGATTCAGGCTTCATCTGGATTGAGATGGTCTTTGAAATCCTGGGAGCCCTGATGTCCACATGAGAGATAAAGAGAAAAAAGATGGCCCAGGACAGGGCCTCAGGAGGGACATCACACTCAGAGGGCCCGAGGAGGGGGCTGAGGGAGGTGTTTCCAGGAGTAGGCAGTGACTGGCAGCTGCACAGGGATCAGGGAGGCTGAGGACTGAAGGGAAAGGGGAAAACGGAAGGTGACTCCAGGATTGAGAACCTGAGTGACTGGAAAAATGATGGTGCCCACCACAGCAATAGTCATGCTAGGGAGGAAGGGTGGATTTGCCCATACCGATAATGAGTTCTATTT
Source organism: Potorous gilbertii (assembly GCA_028658325.1). Taxonomy (NCBI): domain Eukaryota; kingdom Metazoa; phylum Chordata; class Mammalia; order Diprotodontia; family Potoroidae; genus Potorous; species Potorous gilbertii. Next base: position 42,328 of record JAQQSK010002592.1, on the reverse strand, counting down.
TGGACCTGTTGTGTTTTAGGTATCTGAGTTGGAAAAGTTGCATGGGCCATTCAGGATTCAGGACTGAGATTCAGCAGAGAAGTTTAGAGCTGGACACGCTGATTGAATACTTACTGGGTAGAAATACTGTGCCCATCAGAGCTGATGAGATCACCAGAAGTGCAGGAGAGAGCTTGGGGGCCCATCTGGGGGGGAGAGGTGGCTGTTGCGAGGGCTGGCCAAGGAACAGTCCAAGATAGGAGGAGACCCGAGGGGATTGACAGCAATGTCAAGCTATGGAAAGGGGCCATTCATTCTCTGTACCTGTAGCCCAGGGCTCAGAAAGTATTAAGCATGTGCTGCATGCCAGGGATACAGGTACAGAGAAGGAAGCATCTCCTCTCATGACCACCTTACAGTCTAAGGGAGGACCCAGTAAATACATGCAGAAGTATGTGCAGCATAAGTAAATGATTATAGATACCTATACAGAGTAGTTTAATACATAACAGCTGCCATTTGTAGAGCACCTTCATGTTTCCAAAGAGCTTTACAACTATTTTATTTGATCCACAGAAAACCCTAGGAAGTAGGTGCTTTTACTTTCCTACTTTACAGATGAGGAGACTGAGGCAGAGAACTCAGGGCTTCATTAATCTAAGCTTAGCACTCTCCATTGAGACACCCAGCTGGTAGGAGTAGATCGTCAGGAAGGAGAGATGGTGTCATCAAGGGGACAGGACCAAAGGTCCATTGTTCTTAGGTTCTGAGATGGGGAGAAGAGGGAGCTCTGGGCACATGGTCTGTGGTTCTGAAGGTGAGTATGTGTAAGCCAAGGTGGCGTCTCTGGGATGCCAGGCTTGTAGGGGATGTGACCCCGTAGAAGGTTCAGCCTGATCGAGCGCCTCTTGCTCTCCCTGTACCCTCAGGGGCCCCCAACACCGCGGAGCTGAAGATCTGCCGTGTGAACCGCAACTCAGGCAGCTGCCTGGGCGGGGATGAGATTTTCCTCCTCTGTGACAAAGTGCAGAAAGGTCAGTGCCAGCTGGGTATGGGGGTGGGGTGGGGCTGGGGGAAGAGGAGGAGGTCACGGGAGAGGATGCCATACCTCTGTCTGCTCTATCCCAACAGAGGACATCGAGGTGTGCTTCACAGGGCCGGGCTGGGAGGCACGTGGATCTTTCTCCCAGGCCGATGTACACAGGCAGGTAGCCATTGTGTTCCGCACCCCGCCATATGCAGAGCCCACCTTACAAGCCCCAGTACGGGTCCACATGCAGCTTCGGCGGCCATCCGACCGGGAGCTTAGTGAGCCCATGGAGTTCCAGTATCTGCCAGACACAGGTACAGGACTGTGCCCTCCAAGCAGAAAGAAGAATTATTGTAGTCCTTGGTCCACTTCCCCCATGGCTGGATGAGGGCTGGGGCTCTGGGGCTCTGGTCATGACCACAGCTTTGGAGTCTTCTCATGCCTGGGAAAGAAATCTTCTCAAAGCAAACTCTGCAAAAGTGCACAAAGGAGGAATCAATGCCCCCTACCTCCTCCTCTTCCTTCTCCCTCTCCCCTCTTCCTCCTTTTTTTCCTTCCCCTGTCCCTTTTCTTGCATTCAGGGGCACCACTATCATCCTGCCTTTCAGGTTCAAAACCTTGGGAGTTCCATGAAACTCTGCCTTGTCAGAGCTGATCAATACCAGGACCACCTGGTGATTCCTACAGTGGCATCCATCCCCACTTCCCATACTCACCTGCCTAGCTGCCTCCAAGGACCTTCCTACAACCCGCTGTCAGACTAATCTTTCATCTCTGCTCAAAAATCTCTGCTTCCAGCTACTTTCTGGTAAAAGTGTAGGCCCCTCTGACCTTCTAGGGTCTGACTCAGTCAGCAAACAAGCATTTGTTCCATACATACAGTGTGGAATATTCAAAGACACAGTGAAGCTCCATCTCCCTAGGAAAAGCTACTTTTGTAACTATTTACAGAATAGAGGTGGGGCATTTTAGGGAGGAGAGAGGACCTTGCAGCCCAGGGGTTGGGCCAGGGAGGAGGTAGGGGACTCTGAGGAGAAGCAAGGAGGGGGCACACTCCTAGGGGAGATGGAGAATCATGTGTGCACCCCAGGTCCACTGAGTCTCCTGGAGATTTTCAACCAGGCTGCTGAAGCTGAGGGTAGGACTTAATGTGCCTAGGGCGGTCATTGATCGTGTAGCACACTTTGGTGAGTCTGTGGTAAATTCCAAGGTGCTGTGCGTATATCCGTTCTTGTTATCTTCTCAGTCCTGCTATCCAGCATGTTGGCTGTGCCTCCCAGCTCTGGCAGGTCAGTTAGGATCTCCTCCACATCTGTGGAGAGGCACCCTGCTCTGACCCTCCTGGCTGTGTGACCCTGACCCAGTCACTTTACCTGGTTGCTCTAGGCAACTTTCTCAGACAACAAACTTCAGAGAAAGCACAGGGCTGCATTGGTAAAGGGAGTTTCCTAACCAAGGAAATCACAGGTGCTGCCCCATGTTTGTATGTCTTTGGCCTTCCCCTGATGGACCATCTACCAGAAAAGGAAGTGATTTTAGTTGAGCATGACCTAGTTTTAGAAATTTCATCTGTCTTCTGTCTTTTACATTCTCTTTTACATTACAGTCTCATTACATTACATTACATATTCTTTTACATTACAGTCTCACTCCCCCATGATCCCTCTCAGCCAGGCACATGAAATTCCCTCAAACCAGCCAACACCTTTACCTTGGCCACACCTGATGATGTATGCCCCATTTTGTACCTGGAGTCTCTCACCTCTCTGCTGAGAAGGGGTGGAAGGAATGCTTCACTGGTGATCGACATTCAGCCTGAGTTCAAGGCTTCCTTTACCTTAGTTTTTCCTTAAAACTAAAATATTAATTTATTTTTTCCCTTTAAAAAAAAATTTTTTTGTTTTCAGCATTCACTTACATAAGATTTTGAGTTCCAAATTTTCTCCCCCTGCTTCTCCTCCTCCACCCTTAAGACAGCATGTAATCTGATATAGGCTCTACTTATATATTCATATTAAACATTTTTATATTAGTCATGATGTGAAGAAGAATTAGAACATTGATGGGAGGCACCTTGAGAAAGGAGAAGCAAAACAAAACAGCGAAAGAAAAAGAGAGCAAATGATATACTTCCATCCACATTCAGACTCCATAGTTCTTTCTGGATAGCATTTTTCATTGTGAGTGTTTTGAAGTTGTCTTTGATCCTTACATTGCTGAGAAGAGCTCAGTCTGTCAAAGTCAGTCGTAGCACAGTGCAGCTGTTACTGTGTACAGTGTTCTCCTGGTTCTGCTCACTTCACTCAGCACTCACTTCACTCAGTTCATCTAAGCCTTCCTAGATTTTTCTGAAGTTAACTTGCTCATCATTTCTTATAGCGCAATGGTATTCCATTACATTTATATACCACAACTTGTTCAGCCATTCCCCAATTGATGGACATCCCCTCAGTTTCTAATTCTTTGCCACAAAAAGAGCTACTATAAATATTTTTGTACATATGGGGCCTTTTCACATTTTTGTGACCTCCTTGGGATACAGGCCTAGAAGTGTTATTGCTGGGTCAAAGGATATATGCAGTTTTATAGCCCTTGGGGCATAGTTCCAGATTTCTCTCCAGAATGGTTGGATCAGTTCACAATTCCACCAACAATGCATTAGTGTTCCAGTTTTCCCACATCTTCTCCAACATTTATCATCTTCCCGTTTTGTCATGTTAGCCAATCTGATAGCTGTGATGTGGTACTTCAGAGTAGTTTTGATTTGCATCTCTCTAATCAATAGTGATTGAGCATTTTTTCATATGACTATAGAAATCTTTAATTTCTTCCTTTGAAAATTGCTTGTTCATATCTTTTGACAATTATCAATTACAGAATGACCTGTATTCTTATAAATTCAACTCAGTTCTCTCTGTATTTTAGAAGTGAGGACTTTATCAGAAACACTGGCTGTAAAAATTGTTTCCCAGCTTTCTGCTTCTCACTTAATTTTGGTTGCAATGGTTTTATTTGTGCAAAAACTTTTCAATTTAATATAATCAAAATCATCCATTTCGTATTTCCTGTCTTTTGTTTGGTCAAATTCTTCCCTTCTCCATAGATCTGACAAGTAAACTATTCCTTGCTGTCTTAGTTTGCTTATAGTATCAGTCTTTATACCTAAATCACATACCGATTTTGACTTTATCTTGGTATAGGGTGTAAAACATTGCTCCATACATAGTTTCTGCCATACTGTTGTACAGTTTTCTGAGCAGTTTTCATTAGTGAGTTCTTATCGCAGAAACTGGAGTCTTTGAAATAGTAGATTTACTATAGTCATTGACTATTGTGCCTTACTTACCAAACCTATTCCACTGATCCACCACTGTATTTCTGAACTGGTATCAAGTGGTTTTGAGGATTGCTGCTTGGTAATACAATTTGAGATCTGGTACAGCTAGGACATCTTCCCTTACATTTCTTTCCATTAATTGCTTTGATATTCTGAACCTGTTCTTCTAGATGAATTTTATTGTTTTTTTCTAGCTCTATAAAATAATTTTTTGGTAGTTTGATTGATATGGCACTGAATAAGTTAAATTAGGTAGAATTGTCATTCTTGGCCTACCCATGAGCAACTGATGTTTTTCCAGTTATTTAGATCTGACTTTATTTGTGTGAAAAGTATTTTGTAACTGTTCATATAGTTGCTGGGTTTGTTTTGGCAGGTAGACTCCCAGATATTTTATAGTGTCCACAGCAACTTTAAATGGAATTTCTCTTTTGGGTAGAGTCTTCTTGAGGAACTTGGTGATCCCTAACATGCCAGGAGTTGCAGTTGAGCTCCTTGACCTGTAGTTTCCAAACTCCAGGCTCTTCTCTTTGCTGCAGCCTGGACCTTTGGCCCTCTCCAGGCCTGCATTGGCTCTCCATGCCCAGGAGGGGCATCTGCTGGCTCCTTTGCTACTTGAGCATGGAGTTCCATTGGGCCTGGGGGTGCAGTTGGAGGCGTGCTTTCCTCCTCACTTGGGATCTTACATGTTACCCATTCTTGTTTGGTCCCATCTTCTAAAGATTCTTATTCTTGGTGAAGAAAGTAGAAGCACAATGGAGGTTATGTATGTCCCCTCTCTGCATTCTCTGATTCTCCAACCCCACCTTTTATTACGTGTCATTTGTGGGTTGGCAGAAAGCTTCTTGGGGTAGGTTCTCTTTATTATCTGTCTCTCCACTGCCTAAAACAGTGTCTTGCACATGGTAGATACTTAATTGGTGTTTGTTGAATTCAGTTGAACTTTAGGCTGGGAACGTCAGTTGGAGCCAAAGGCTGGACTTTGTTTGGCAGGATATAGGACACATCGAAGGTTTGTTAACAGGAAAGTGATGTGGTTAGAACTTTGTAGAAGGAAGATTGCTTTGACAACCATGCAGAAGATAGATTGGAAGGGGGAGGATCTTGGGGGCAGGCCAGCCCAGTCCACAGGGTCCAAGTGTAGACCAGCTGAGGAGTGATGGAAGCTAGGCCTCCTCCCTAGCTGATGCTCCTCCTTAGCACCCCGTTAACTACCTAATTAGGGGTTCTCTGGTGCCCACTTCTCCCTCTGCCATCACCAAATTGGCTACCTGTTTAGTTCCACTGTATGGTTCAGTTATCGCCTCATTGTATAAATCTGACTCCCAGGGCTGCATTGCTGGCCCTAATCTCCTTCACCATCTGCTTGTTGGGCTTTTACAACAGGATGTCCTCTGGGTATCTCAGGCTCTGCATGGCTAAAACCCAATCATTGGCTTTCCCCACAAACTTTCCTATTTGGCAAGTACAGCCTTATCCTCCCTTTGTGAACGTAATTCATAAAATCCGGGTCATTCTCTACTTCTTTCTCCTCCTTCCTCTACGCATCTAATCGCCCTCGCATCTGGGCTCCCTCTCTCTGCTTCAGGGGGCACCACCCCTGACGGTGGTGGGTAGAAGGGACCTTGGTAACCCCTCAGACAAAAGGAGTCCCACTGAACACACCCCACAGGGAGTGATCTGGCAGACCTCCTGAGGAGGGGGCAGTCCATTCTTCCAAGGCAAGCATTCTCACTGGGATAAAGTTTTCCTGGTTCCCCCTCATTGGGCCTTCTGCCTCAAACCTCTCTCTTCCCCGACACTGCCTAAGGTTTGGTCATGTCATCTCTTGGCTCCCCCTTGTCTCTACAGTCGGGGGTAATCTGTCTGGCATTTCAGGCCCCTCATTATTTAGCCTTCCTGTACTTAGGGCCCAGCACATCATAGATGCTTAAACTCTTGTGGGTTGTTGGAGGGTAGTAGGGTGAGTAAAGAGATGGTGGATGGAAGAGATATAAGACTGCCTCCACCTACCAGTTGCGTGGTGTGAGGGTGAGTCCCCCAGGTAATCCAGAAGCGGGGCAGTCCTAACGTTCTTGAACAGAGATCAGGTGGAAGCAGGGCAGGTTTTAGGGATGTCCTCAGCATGGCTCAGCCCCCACTAAGCACTTGGGAAATGCTTGTATAGTGATTAATGGATTCCCAGAAGATAGACTGGCCTACTCTCATCTTGCCTATTCATTGCTTCTGGGCTTTGGGAAGGTGGGAGCAAAGCCCAACCCCATCTCCAGAAGGATGAGATGGACAGCTCCTTTCTGGGGGGCCTGGGGAGGGGGTGTGTGGGATCCAGTTGGCCTTTCTTCTCCTCCCAGATGATCGACACCGAATCGAAGAGAAACGCAAGAGGACCCTGGGTACCTTTAAGAACATCATGAAAACAAGTCCTTTCAGTGGTGAGCCCTGACAGCAGGGGGATTGGGCTCAGTAGAGGCTGGGGAGGTTTCCTAGGGTTAACTTTCACTCTGCACCCAGCAGGCAATTCCGATACCTGGACGCCCCCGAGACGCATCGCGGTGCCCTCCCGCAGCACCACGGCCTCGGCTCCCAAGCCCCCAGGTAAGGCCTGTGTTGGCCTAGAGCCACTTAGACCAGGCAGGAGGGGTCAGAGAAGGTCAGACCGGAGGGCCAGAGGACTGTTGTTGGGGCTTCGGGGTGTGGGCTGCCTGGATTAGAGGCTTGTCATCTCAGTAACTTGCCCTGGGACTGTAGGAAGACACCATCTGTTTTGGATGGATACTGCAGTCTCCCTGAGCGCACTTCATCAGGGCTGCAGAAGAGGGCCATAGTTACTGGGAGGACAAAGCTCTTGTCACTGGCCTGGTTGTTGATCATTTCTCTCTTTCCTCAGGTCACTCAGGCATTCTTCCTGGCCTGCCTTCCTCAGTCTCCCAGTCTTACACTTTCTCTCCATCCCTCAGTACCATCAACTTGGAAGAGTTTTCTCCCATGGTCTTTTCATCTGGCCAGGTCCCAGCCCCATCCCTGGCCCCTGCCCCCACACCTGCACCTTCCCTGGTTCCAGCCCCACCCACGACAGCCCCTGCCCCAGTCCCGCCCCAGCTCTCCCAGTCTGGGGAGGGAACGCTGTCTGAGGCCCTCCTGGGCCTGCAGTTTGATACAGATGGAGATCTAGCCGAGCTCCTGGGTGACCCTGACAGTACCTACACCAATCTTGCAGCCATCGACAACTCTGAGTTCCAGCAGTTACTGAACCAGGGAATGGCTGGGCCCCTGGATGGTCCCGGGCCCTCCGGGGAGCCCATGCTGATGGAGTACCCTGAATCAATCACTCGCCTCATGACAGGGCCTCAGCGGCCCCATGAGCCTAACCCTGCCCCTCCAGGGGCCTCAGCGATCTCCAACGGTCTGGTAGGGGCAGATGAAGTCTTCCCCTCCATGGGGGATGTGGACCTATCAGCCTTCCTGAGTCAGATCAGTTCTTAAGAAGGGCTGACACTTGTCCTGGGGCCCCAGGCCCTGGGCCAGCAGGGGACACATGGTCTACTCTGGATACACCTCTTGATGCTGGTCCTTTCGCCTTGAATTTCTCTGGGGAGCTGTCTCCCTGGAGATGGGAGGAGTGAACCTGTTTTAATATTTTATCTGCAGTATCTCTCTCTGTTTTGGAGGTGCTTAAGTAAAGCATTAACTCCTCTGAAGAAGGAGGTTGGGGGGAGCTGGGGAGGACCTGGAGCTCTCAGTTAGGGAATGATCCTCCCTGGACTAGTGGGTCCTGGGAGGCTTGGGAATGGAGGGCTGGAGGATGAGGGGAGCCCCTGCCAGGTCCTCTCCTGCCCCCTCCTTATGGAGCAGGGTGTGAAGTGACCCCCCCATTTCTAAGCGCCTTAGACTGGGGGCTTTGGTTAAACTATGGACCAAATTAGCTCCCCTTCCTTTCTCTGCACCTGACACCAGCATTCTGAGCAGCATTTAGACAGCTCTGCCAAGGTCTCCCCGGCTTCGTGGGGAGCGTCACCCTTGCCAGGCTTTTGGGTGAGGGTCACATTCCCCGTCCTCAAGTGCCTTAGGACGGGCAGGTTCCCCGGGGGTGGGGGGCCGCTGATGCCGTCTTCTTACTCTAATAAACCCCTGTCCAAGCTCATCTGCGTGCTGGTTCCATTGACTCCCCCCCCCCCCCCCGGGGCCCCCTCCCTGCCTCTGGGGCCGCCTCGCAAGGACAGCGGAAGCTTCCCCAACGGGGCAGCTCGGGCACAGTAGCCTAGCCAACTGGGCAGCTTGGACGGGGACTGCCCCAAACTGGGGAAGAGGAGTGGGTAAGGTCCGGGCCAAGGCCGGAAGGGTAGAGGCTGACGGCTGACCACGCTCTCCAAGTTAGCCCCCAGACAAGTGCACCGGTGCGCACGCGCAGTGGTACGGTTGCTCTCCGCCTGGCCCCTTGCATCCACCCAAAAGTTTGTTTAAAAAAAGGGCCATGCGGCAGGAAACGCATGCGTATGAGAGCTGCAGGCTGCTGTGCCTGCGCATACGTGCGATTTTAGTAGTGCGTGCTAACATGAGTTAGGGGGGAGGGGAAGAAGGTGCCCGAAAGTTTGCCCGGAAACATCATGAGTCCCGTTTGCAGCTGGTTCTACCGGCCTGGGCTCCCTGCGTGAGGCGGGGGCCGTCGCCTCACTGACGCCCTTCACCAGGAAGTGCCTGCCACCAGAGAGCCAGGCTGGGTGTTACGGCAGGGACGCCAAGGCCGGCCAAGCAGCTGAGCATGCGCACTGGGGGGCGGGCCTACGCTCAACTTCCTCTCCCTTCTCGGCCAAGTTGGACATGCGCGATGCAAGGACAAGGACTTAAGCTCCGGCTCCCGAGGGTGGGCGGACCATCCATCTTGGGGGCGTGTCCTAGTGCGGCCCTGCCCCCGAGAGAGTTGCCTCCGGGTCAGAACCCTCTGACTCCCGGAGCTTCTGCTTCCAGCGGCCCCCTGCTGTGCCTCCTGCAGCCAGCCAGGCAAGGTCCGGGGGAGGCGAGTGGCCACCAAAGAGGGCGGATCGGGACATCTCCCGGGGCACTTGGAGGCTGCGTGACCTTGGACAGGTCCCCTTCTGTGCGTCTCCAGCTCATGGCGGCAGGAGCACTGGCACCACGTGCCTTCCTAGGTTGTGGGGATGAAAGCACTCCCGTGGAATCGCAGCAGCTGTTGTCACGGCCGGTGTCTGGGTCCCACCCACCGGCCCCGCTCCGGACTCCTGCTTTAAAGCTGCGGGGCAGCGGTGTCAGGGTCAGACTGAGGCCTGCAGACCCTGAGTGGGCTGCTCAGGATCCACGTGTCTCCTCCCCGACCATGTTCCTTTCCACCGAAAATTCACCGGAAGTCAGAGCTGGACGGGGAAAAGAGGTCCAGCGAGGGTGGACTGCCCGAGGTCACAGGCCAGTGAACTGTTTTCTAACAAAGCTGTTCCAAAAGGAAGGAGCTGTCCCCAGAGGCAGTGGGCTTACTGTCCCATGACCCATGGCTTGGGCAGTTGCAGCAAGGACTGCGGGCCGGTGTGGGCTGCCTGACTCATCTCTGTGACCCCTAATGCCCTCCTCTGGTCTCCTTCTGGGGGATGGGGTGCCTCCGGAGGCCCCCCAAGATGGCCACAGGCTAGAAGCCTCTGCGGACAAACCTCAGGAGTCTCAGGAGCTAAAACCAAAGGGTTGGACTCCGAAGATGCCCCAGAGGGGATGAGTCCCTGGATGGTGGGGAGAAAGAGCAGGGCACTCAGGTCTGAGCCTGGGGCCTGGGTTGAGGCAGGGCCACCTCTGGAGTGACTGTGCCTTAGCGTGGAAGGAGGTGGAGGCTTTGCCGGGGATGCAGAGTCCAGCTGTCCGCTGGAGCAGATCCCTTCCTGGCTCAGGAGGTCTGTAAAGTGTTAGCACTGCGTGTTCTCTGGAGTTCAGTTGAGCAGCCTCCAGAGGAGAGAGTCCAGAACAGCGAAGGACTTCAAGGTCAAGCCTTATAAATGTTGAAAGATTGAATGAATGGAGGACGTTTCCCTCGGAGAAGAGAAAACTTAGATGGGAGATTAAATAAATACCTGAATATTTGGACTGTCATGTGGAAAAGGGATTGGTCTTCTTCCGACTGAGCTAGAAAACAGAACTAGGAATCATGGAGAATGGGCAAAGAGAGAAATTGAGGCTTGTAAAGAATGACTTTCTAGCTGTTAAATCTGCCCTGGGAGAGGGGTGGGTGGGCTCCCCCTCTCACTACATTTTCAGGCCGAGACTGGTCAGCCACCATCTTGTTGGGGATCTGGTAGAGGAGAGTCTTTTTCAGAGATGAGTTAGCCTAGACTCCCTCGGAAGAATCCACCAGCTCCCAGGCCTCCCCCTTTGCCACTGTTTGTCTCTCGGACCTTGCCAGGGGTCAGCTTTGCCATTTTTACCATCTCTTCCAGGGAGTGGAAGGTGAGGAGAGCCCCGAACTCCTCTCCAGCTCACTCGGCACAAAGGAGGGCTCTGGAGGCCCTAGTCAGCAGAGACACATCCCAAGGGAGAGAAGAGGGCATGTGGGTGCTCACTTCCCAGTACACTCTGGTGGGCACAGGCTCTAGAGGCCCCTGTGAGTAGGGAGTGTCCCAGCCCGCCCCCTCCCATCCTTTCTAGGATGACCAAGAATCCCAGTTTGCAGGCAAGATAAGCCAGCCTGTCCTCCGTCCTCCTCTCCCCCTCAGGAGCCATTTTCTTCCCAGCAAGGCCACTGGGACTAACTAGAAGCCAGTACATAAAGTGGTTTGTTTCTTGGGTGTTTGGGTGAGTCAGCTTAGACAGAAAAGAAAAGAGAAAGGTCTCTTCTCTTCCCTTGGGGACTTCACACTTGAGGCTGCCCAGTGACTGACAAAAAGCCTCCGCCACAGCCGGGAAATCCCCGGAACACTCCAGGGTGTTGACTGCTTGTGCAGATAATTGCATTTTTAATTCTGAACCAATACAGTGGGGTGTCCCTTTAACGCTGGACAGAGGTGTTTTCCGGCCTGGTGCAAGGCCGCTGCCCCTTGCACAGTGGAAGCGGGCAGGACCATGTGGGCCAAGCTGCCCCAGAGGCAGGCCAGATTGAGCAGATAACCCTAGGCCCACAAGTATTTAGATAAACTTGGTCCTGAGTGGTGAAAGTTCCTTTGGAGGAAACACCAGGTAGTCCTGCCCTTAGGGCCGGCTGCACAGCCAGGCTGCTGAACTGGGAGGAGGCTAAGGACGATACTGAGTCGGGGTAGGGAGCAGGGAGCAGCTGTGGTTTCTGGGGACCCTGTGGGGAGGGGTGCCCAGACAGTGAGTGAGAGCTGTCAGGGATGAGGGACCGGGAAAGGAGAGGAGAAGCATCCAGAACCTCCTGCAGGAGGAGGTGGGGGGATGGCTGCCCAATCTCTCCCTCCCAGGGCTGGGCAGAGCCTGGGGTTCTTGGGCATCCTGCCAGCCTTGCCCTCTCTTTGCTCCCCACCCATGGGGAGAAGTCTGGCTTTGCAGTCAAAAGACATGGGTGCGGATCTCGGCCCTGTTGCTGAGCTCACATAACCTCAATGCTGTACAAGTCTGTCACCTTCCTGGGGTCTGCAGGAGCTTGGCCTGAAGACCCCTCGGACTCTAAACAAATGTTCCTGTGATCCTTCCCAACCCTCAGCCTTCTCCAGAGCTCTCTTCTCCTTGCCCTGGGACTTGCCTGTGTCCTACCCAAAATGGGGCAGATCCTGCAGAGGCACAGGTCTTAGGCCTGTGGTGGCATGGGGGGCCCACGCCTCTAGGATGGAGGTGGTGACTAGCCAGGAGGGACCTGGGGGGTGTGGAACAGACCAAGCTGGCTGGCTTTGGAAGCCCCAGGGCCTAGGGACCCAGCCCTTCTTCCCAGGGAAGACCCTCCTCCCCTGTTCTCTTTCCCTTGTTCATCCACTGCTACTTGTATCATGTCCATTCTTTACTTTTTCATGCCAAGGATGCCTCTGCCAAACACTATTTACAGAGGGGTTGAAGAAGCCAGGCCTAGGCAGGGCCTGAGAAGGACCAGGAAACTGGGGGTTATTTAACCCCAAAGTACATAAAGGATTGCTCCCATTTCAAAAAACCACTGAGGCTTCTGAGGAGGGCAGCAGGGCCTATCTTCTCCCCTCTCATGCCCATGGAGAGGGACCATCCAGCCAGAGTGGGCCCCCCACGGTGATGGAGAGGGACTGTCCAGCTAGAGCGGCACCCTCCCCACAGCAGTGCCCACAGAGAGGCAGGAGGGGACTCGGGGTGGCTCCGATTCCTTGGTGTGCTGTGACTTCTGCCCAGTGGGGGATCTTGGGTGTCAGGGGCCCGGGGCTCCCAGCTGCTGGGAGGCCTTGAGTAGGCGGGCAGCAGCACTCTGGGACTCTGCCTGGAGCCGCCGGTTATTATGTCGAAGATTCCGGACTTCTTCCTGCAGTGCTGCCTTGTCTGCCTTTTCCTGGAGGGACAGGCAGCATGAAATGGGCTGCCAGCTTTCCCAACCCACCCTCCTGGGGCCTGCCACCCTCCCTCCCCCTCACCTTCTGCAGGTCATCCTGAAGTTTCTTCAGCATGGTCTCCAGGTAGGAGACCTTTTCAGACAGGCTTCCAGAGGCTGGGCTATGGGTAAGGAGGGCACCTGAGGAGCCTGGCTGATGGGAGGGCTGAGCCCACAGAGCTCGCCTGCCTGTGCTGAGGCCTTCCCCACTCCCATTCCCACCCCTCACCCCCTGCCCCCCATTATACCCTTCCCCCGGCCCTCCTGGGCTGGCCCATGAGCCAGTGAGCTCCCCAAACCCAGCTATTAGGGGCCAAGTCCCCTCCTGGGAGTGGCACTGAGCAAGGTCAATCGGAGAGAGCAGGGCTCCCCATTCCCTGCTATGGTTTCATTCAAGGAGGCTTAGTGCTGGGCCCCTGACTTGAATCCTTACTCAGGCTCAGCTTTTGAGGCTTCCCGGGGATCCCTGCCCTCTGGTAGCTGCTGGCCTATAATGACAACACCACATCAATGCTCTTGCTTGGTGCTTTTCCTTCCAGCCCCCACCCCCATACAGCCCTATTGTACAGATAAGCAAGGAAAAGGTAAGGAGCAGTCGGGAGAGGGCCAGGCTCCCCAGAGGCAGAGCCGAGACTCACCTCTAGGTTCCTGACTTCTAGAGCAGTCTGGACCCCCAGCATCACCACCCTGACAGCCAGGCTCGTAGCACTCACCCTCCCGGGACAAGTCCTCCAGGATGCTGTTGCAGGTGGAGGCTATCTCTGAGATAGATTTCCACTCCTCTTCGAGGGGCTCATTTCCAGCCTCAGACAGGACTGAGGGCATAAGAGGCAGGTGCTGGGCCCAGCTCTCCTGTGACCACCCGGCCCAGGGCCACGCCCTCGACCCCCCTGGACATCAGAAGGGAGACTTACTTTTGCTTATGGAATTCTTCAGTGAGAGGGTCCGGGGCAGGAAGGAATCACTGAGCTCTCTTGGTAGCGGGTGGGGGTCTTCCGAGGCCTCCTGTCCAAAGGTGGTATCAGGGAGAACCTGAGGTGGGGGCAGGGTGAGGGTACAAGTGCCTGACTCACCCCCCCAGATCCCCTCAGGCAGCTCTGACGGGGTTGTCCAGGGTTACTGGGCTGGTTCTTACCTGGTCTGAAGTCCCCTCCCCAGCCTGGCCAGGTTGGGGGGCCTTAGGGGTAGCCACCAAGAGGAGGTCTGGGGTGTCAGCTGGCAAGATGGGGACCCCATCGGACGGGGAGCTGGGGAGGCAGCGAGGGAAAGGTGAGGGAGGGGATGAGACGTGCCTCCACCCCTCCTGAACTGGGGATAAGCCCAAAACCCAGGACTGAGAGAGGTGGGGGATGGGATAAGGGGGGCTGGCCAGGGGCGGGCTTGGCAAAGAGTGGGTGCAGACCTCTGGGGAGGCTGATCGCTCTGACTGTGCAGAAACTCAGTCCTCTCCTCAGGGAGGCCCGGAGGGGGCCCAGGTGGTGGAGAGCTGTCCTGCAGGCGCAGTGTGTGCAGCATCTGAACTGTGGCTGGACCCAGACCTGCCCCTGGGGTCCCCTCCGGCCCCTGCCCTTGGAGCCCCCGCCGGCTAGGCTCCTGCAGTGACATCTCATAGAGCTCAGAAAAACTCCTGTGGGGAGAAAGGAGAGGAAGGGGATGCAGGGAGCTGTGCACAGATGGGAAAAGTGAGGCCAGGTCATGGACAGCAGAGGCCTTATATCCAGGGCCCGCCTGGACTGGAGGCCTAACTTGATGCCATTGTAGAGGGTTCCCATAGGGCCTTGTTCTGCTCTAGGTGCAAAGCTAATCCTCCCACGGTAGGGTCTCCGAGGTGCCCACCTTCCCCCAGGGGAGATCACACACTGAAAAGCCTTTGGTGTCCAAAGAAACAGCTGACATGGGAATCCCAGGCCAGGTGTGGGACAGATGGCCAAGGAATCTGGGTAGGGGGCCAGGGGCCCATGGCCTCTGACCCTCAGGGGCCCTACATGTTCTAACCTTCGGGGCCGGCCACTCTCATCAGGAAGCAGGAAAGTGACACAGACTTTGGGGGCTGAGTGCAAGAGAGCAGCGGCAGCCCCAGGTCCCAGGCGTGGGAGGGGGCGGCCGCAGATCCTCAAGAGTCGAGCCCCGGGCCTCAGCCCAGCAGTCTCTGCAAAAGTGAACCGTTCGACATAGTTCACAAAGCCCTCCTCATCTGCTTCGAAGCCCAGTCGGCCCTGACCATCTCGCGGCAGGGCTAGCTCCCGGCTTTCACAGCCTCGGCTCACTAGCTGCAGGGGAGATATCTCTCAGGCCTACAGACCCAGAACCGGAGCCTGGGCTCCTCAGCTTGGGAGGGAAGGCCCAGGAGGACTGAAGGACAGGGTGGTTTTGCCCTGACCTCCTGCAAGCCTCTCCTCCTCCCCTTTACTTTAGGGAGTGGAGTGGTTGGCTTTGCTCAGCCCACCCTTGCACCCTAGCCCACCCCTGTGCCTCTTGCCCAGTCCCCAGCCTCACCTGCAGCCTGGCCACGATTTCCCCTACAGCCTCACCAGGGGCACCGCCCACCCGCAAAGTCAGTGCCTCCCCTCGGCCATGGTATAGGTCCAGCTGATGGTCAGAGAAAGTCCAGGCCAATATGTCTCTGCAGGCACAGTTGAAGATGACGTGGCCATCACGGGGAGTCACCAGCACCAGCGTCTCGGCGGAGATCCCCAGAAGGCAGGGCACTTCAGCTGCCCCGTCCTCGCCTCCTGGTGCAGCCCGCACCCCCCATACCAGGGCCCCCTGCGCCTGCAGCTCGCTTCCTGGGCCCCGAGGCCGCTCACGTCTGCGACCCCCCAAGGAGGGCAGGCCAAAGCGGGACGCTGAGTCCAGGGAGGTTGTGGTCACCTCATTGGTGGCCAGCTCCAGAAGGTAGTCCCGCCGTGTGCGTGTGGCCATTGCATGAAATTTGCGGGCCCGGCTGGCAGCCTGCTCGCCATTGAGAGCTTTGGCCAGCAGCAAGGCCCGAAAAGCTGGGGAGGCTGGGAAGGGGCCCCCACCAGGGGGGAGGGCAGGGCCAAAGGCTGGGGTGTCTTGGGTCCGGCTCACAGCCACACTGCAAGGGGAGGAAAAGAGGTGGGCATCAGCAACTCAGGAGGGTGCACAGCCAGCTTTGGGGCAGAGGGCTTGGGACAACTTGGCACAATCAGTCTAAACCATTCTCCTGTCCCAAGGGTGGGGAAATGGATCACTTCCCACCAGCATCTTCCCCAAGAAACAACTGGCTCTGGTACAGATGCCTCCTAGAACCTCCCCCCACCCAAGCCACAGACCTATAGGAGGTGTGGGGGGTGCAGGGAGCATGGGCCCGGACCACCAGGAAGATGTGCTGGAAGTGAGATCGGATGGTGCTGGGGCAGAAGGGTTGAGCCCCAGGCTCCTGGAAGATGATCGTCACAATGTCGTTGCCAATGTGTCTTTTTCGAAGGAGCTGGGGAGCAAGAAAGGGGATGGGGGTGGCTCAGGAGGCAGCGCAACTCTAAGAACTCCCTCTCCCCAGCCCCCAACCAGAGACTCATCAGAGAAGGAGCTGGAGGGACCGTAGAGGCCAGCCAGCCCAAACTCCTTTTTTTACAGATGAGGAAACTGAGGCCCACGGTCACAGTCCTGTCAATCTAGGCCTAGTGCCCTTTCCCTCAGATCCCACCGCCTTCCTCCAAGCCCAGCCTGAAGGATGGAAAGAAGGCAAGTGAAGATCCAGGCCAGGAGCCAAGCCCTGGCACGAGTCCCCCAAGGCCAGTCTGGCCAGCCAGACTCCAGCCTGAGCGCCCTCCCACACCTGCTGCTGGTTGTTGGGGGTGTAAGGCAACATGGTGGAGACGTGGAACATGATCTCGTGGTCTTGGTAAGTGGTGTAGACGGAGTGTGTCCCTGTGGAGTCCGCTGTGGCCAAGGAAAGGAAGGGAGGGGACTCTCAGGAGAGCCCTGCCCTACCCAGGACTAGGTGGGAGCTGATCAGCTCTGCCTCCCACCACCCACTTCCCCCAGCCCCTCATCTGGGCCACCTAGGGCTTCGGTTCTTTGAGGACCCCGTAGACCTGCCCCAGGGAGGCCCTGACTTACGCAGGGGCAGCCCTGGGGAGCTGAGGTCACTGCCACTTCCCTCCCCCACTCTGGGGCACTGGCCTCCCTCCCCCCTGCCAAGAGCCACCCTCCCATCCCCTCCTCTGGACACACACACACACACAGGGTAGGAAGGGGTCCAAGAGGAGGCCAGGGGCTAGGGAAAGACCTGAGAAAAACACAGGGAGGTCTGCGGCAGCCCAAGAGGGGCCGGAGAGAGGAGGCAGCCTCGTGGGAAGGCAGAAACAGGAAGGAAGGGAGGGTGTTGGACCATGGGGGAGGGGGACTCATGAGGAAACAGACTGACCAGAGTAAGAAAGAGTAAACCAAGGAACCTAAATCAACAGCGATTCCCCCATTCCCACCCCTCTTCATATGTCTGTCGGGCATTGGGAAACAGGACCTCAGGTAACGGGGTCATCAGGTCATTTGTCTAAAGCTAGAAGGACCTCAGGAATCATCCAGGCTCATCTTACAAAGGGGGAACCTAAGGCCCAGAGAGGGCAAGGGACCTCAGGACATCACACAGCTAGTGTCAGAGTTAGGGTTGGGCTCTTGGACTCCCAAACGTGCAGGGCCCTGGCTCTGTCCTACAGGGAGAACAGCCTGGCCCTAGACCTGGTCACCAGGACACCCAGGAATGGTTAGCGCCACCCCTCCCCCAACCACATCCCAGGCTCTGGTATTCCAGCCTGCTGTCTCTAAAGGAGACATCTTGAGCACATGCTGCTGGGGTAGATTTTGGAGCCTTTTTATACACCCCACAAATCACACCATAACCATGGCCATGGCTCTTCAGGCATCTGCAGGAATCTGCTTCCCAGCAACTCTAAGCCTCGGCTAATATCCCCAGCAAGGGGCTGTCCAGTGAGGGCCACACTGCCCACTGGGGCCAGCCCCAGCTACAGGAGTACGAGGCCCCATTCCTGGTCCCTGCACTGACTGAGGTCCCTGGGGCTGGCCAAGCCTTCCTCCATAGGCCAGCCCCTGACCCCACATCCCCTCCAGCCAGCCCCCACTGGGCACTGCCCCAGGGCCTTTCATCCTTCCTGTGTTCAGCCTCTGGCTGCCTGCCAGCTACCAATGTCCTCCCTAAGCTGTGGTCCTGCCCTTGTGATAGACTGGGGGAGGACAATCTTCAAAAGGCTCCTTCTCTCTCTTCTCTTCCCCCTCACCCACCCCTTTTCTCTTTCTATAAATCTCTCTCTCTCTCTCTCTCTCTCTCTCTCCTTCCCTCCCCCTCTCTATTCCTCTCTGTTTGATTCACTGGCTTCTCTACTATCTCCAAATCCACCCAGGTCTCTCTCATCCTGAGAAAACCTTCCCTTCCTCCCTCCTGCCGTCCTCTGTCTTCCTGCCCATCCCCACTCTGCCTCCACCTCCCCATCACACACCTGCACCCCTCTCCCATGACAGGCCCTGCTCCTTGGAAGGTTATCAGGGACATCCTTGTTGCTGGACCTGCCGGGCCCTCCTGAATGTCTGCAGTTGCTACTGACTTGGTTCCTGTGATGCGGTTCTGTCCAGCCCCACTCTTGCCCCTCTGCACCTTCTCAGGCTCCTCTCCTGCAACCCAGTCAGTCCCCTGCCCCCAAGCACTGCTGGAGCCCATGGCTCTGTCCTGGACCCTCCTTCCCCTTTTTCCCCTTCTCCCTTGCGATTCCATTCACTCCCACAGGTTACCAGCTACATGCTGCCCTATCCACCTGGAGGCCCTGACAGCTTCTCACCCTGAACATGTCTCACAGTATCGTCCCCTGAAACATCCCCCCCTCAATTATCTGGACCTCCCTGTTTCCACCAAGGGGTCTCACTGTCCACTCTTCCTCCAGTCAAGTCATTCTTGCCTCCTTCTTCCTGCCCCCTGATCACCACCCCCAACATCCCATCAGGTGCCAACATCTCAGGTCCCCTCTCCATCCATCCACATTCACTTACACTCCTCAGTGCCTCCCCTCTCATCTGGGCTCTTACCAAAACCTCCCCGACCCAGGTCTCCCTCACGGCAGGCCCTCACTGCTCGGCTGCCAACCCCGATTGACATTTCATGTCTGACCACGAGCCTGGAGCAGGCTCCCTCCCTGCCATCCTGTTGGCCCTGACTGCCCAGGTACAGCTCTCCACCTCCTCAGTCCCTAAATGCTCAGATGGCCACGGAGAGGAAAGGGGACAAACCAGGAGGCTGGGTCCAACACATCCTAGCTGTGGGACTCCCCTTGGGCCTCAGTTTCCTCATCTGTAAAATGAGGATAACAGCACTTTTAACACAGAATTCTTGTGAGAATTCCTGAAGTGCTTAGCACGCAGTGCTTAATAAATGATTCTTGCCTTCATCTCCATTATAATTACACTGATTTCACTATTTGGTGCAGACCTGTAGTTTCATTGTGAACTTCCAGTGTGGAAAGTCCTTGCCCTCCTACAGACCAGGAGTCCTGGAAAGGACCTCAAAGCCTTCCAGTCTAATGCCCTTACTTTACAGATGGGGAAACTGAGGCCCAGAGAGTGGAATTGAATGGCCAAGGTCATGCAGATCCTTCATACCCTCTAGTCTTCCCCTAAGGTTAGGCCAGCAAGGAGCCTGAGTCAGGGGGCCTGCACAATGGGCACTCACTCTTGATGTCCAGCTGAGCCCGGTAATGTTCAAAGCCTTTGAGTCTCACCACCTCCCCCAAGAGGTGGAGGAACTGGGTGAAGGCAGGGCCAGCCTCCTCGTTGTTGTACATCTCTTCTTCTGTGGCCTGGCCGGCACGGCAGTAGAGAACTCCCACCTTGCGCTGGAGACTCAGCTGGGGAAAGGCACAAGAGGGTCACAGGAGCACCCAGCCACCTGTCCCGCCTCCCTGTCCATGTCTGGGTAAGGACCACATCTGGAGGGCTCAAGCCGGAAGACCTCCGAGGCTAGCTGCTGCCAACTCTGCATTTTACAGTGGAGACCAGTGGACAGGTAGGAGAAGTGCTAAGTGCAAGAGCCAGATTCAGACCCAAGGCCTCTGACCCAGATCCAGGTCTGTCCACTGTCCTATCCTGTCTGCACCAGCTTTAGGAGCTCCAGCCTGCCCTGGCTCCCTCCTCTCTGTGGATGCCTCAGGCCAAGCTAAAATGTTCCCATGTCCCCAAATGATGACCTGAAAGGTCCTAGGGGCCCATGGGCCACTGACCCCACAAAGCCACAGAGTGGTCTGGGCTGAGTCTCCTGGGGCACCAGGGCTGCCTTTAAAGGGAAGCCTTTGGACCCCAGGATGAGGGAGGAAGGGCCATCCATGGCAGGACATCCCTCGGGTCACCACTGTCCTAGCACAAAAGTGGGCTCAGTGGGGCTCTCCAAGGGCAAAGCCTCGAAGGTGGGGGTGGGGCAGACTACTGTACTCACCTCCTGCTCATCCAGGGTGAGGAGGGTACGAGGCACCTTGGGGGAGGCAGAGCCCAGGCGCAGGCAGGTGGGGCTCAGTCGAGGGGCCACATGCTCCAGGAGTTTTTTGGGAGACAGGCCTCGGGGTGGGCCAGGTGGCAGGACCTCTTCGGAGATGGAACCTCGGAGGGTCCGTAGCTGAGGGCGAGGGCAACCCCCGCTTAGGGCCAGTACCCACATTGCCAGTGCCCCCCCCCCCAGCCTCCATCCTCCAGACCCCCACCTGAGTTGTCCTGATAATGAGACGATAGCTGTGCTGCAGGCTGGCCGAGCTGCTGCCCTCCTTCTCCTCCCGCCGAATGCTCACAGCTACAGGGCCCAGGGTCTCATCGATCCCAAAAAAGTTCTGATGTTCTGAGGGCAAAAGGAGGCAGGGGGCATGGTCTCATTCCTTAGCCCTGCCCTGTCAGGTCAAAGCTCTGGCCTCTCCACCCAAAACTGGCCCCTCTATCCCCTCATTCTGGGTAGCAATGGAAAAGAGAGCCTTGAGTCCTGAGTTCTAGGCTCTCATTCCAGCTCTGCTATGAGCTTACTGGGCCAGTAGGCTTGGGCAAATCATGTCTCTGGGAGCCAGAGTATTTCCACTTGTCAAATTAAGTAGTTGGATGAGGTTTCTAAGTTCTTTCCTAGTCTGACATTTCCTGTTCTAGGGCCCCCAGTCCTGACATCCCCTTTGTAAGGCCCCTCCCAGCTCTAACATTCCCTATTTCAAGGGCCCCTCCCACTGGCATTCCACCATTTAACATTCTATGTTCTAAGGACCCTCCCTGCACTAACATTATCTGTTCTAAGACCTCTCCCATTGACATTCCATGTTCTAACATTCTATGTTCTAAGGTCCCTTCCATCTCTAACATTCTCTTCTCAGGTCCCTCCCAACTCAGACATTCCAATATTTTGTGAATGATGACAGGTGACTAAGCCCTATGTCCTCCTGGTCCATGACTCTCTGCCTCTACTTTCCCTCTGGTCCCTCTCACCTTTGCCATAGAAGTACTTGCGATAATATCCCGCCCCTGAGTCAGTGTGCTCTAAGCTGTAGGGCTCCGAACGATTCTGGGGCTCTTCCAGGATGGAGATGGCAGCATTGGGCAGCATAGGGGGCAGTGCAGGAGGTAGCAACCCCCCGAGGCCCAGCTCACCTTCCCCCCCAACCTCGCTCAGGAAGCCAGGAGCCCCCAGAAGCAGGTCCGAGCCGGAGGCTTGAGCCGGGCCAGGGGTGGGAGGGTTATCAGGAGGTGGGTCCCTGGCCCCAGCTCCCCAGTCAAAGAGAAGGCTCTGGACATCATAGTGCGCAAACCAGCGTGGCTCTGGGACTGGGGGAAACTCTGGGGGTGGCTCTCCCTCGGGTGGCAGACCCAGCAAGGCCAGAGGATCAGCAAAGAGGCGGGCAGGGGTGACTCCACGCCCTCCCTCCTCATTGCTGTGGGCTCTGGCACGGGGGCTTGCAGTGGGAGGGGGCCGGGCCTCACCGGCATCACTGCCGCTCCGGAGCAGCGGCCCCCCAGGCCCCTTGGGTTCAAAGGTATGAGGGGTCAGGGCTGGCCGGGCTGGCTGTCGGAGCCTTCGGACAAAAAGGTCATCAGACTGCATGATGGGCACCAAGCCCCTCCGGGGGCTCTCAGGTCTACCTGCCCACATCTGTGTCCCACGAGTTTAGCCCCCCTGGAAGTGGACCTCATTGGCCTCAGAGCAGGGCTGGGGCCCTGGCAGTGGCCCTGACCCCTTCTCCCTTCCCTCAGTCACTGATCTTCTGCAGGTCCCATGAAAGGGGCCTCAGGAAGCCTGGCATAGAGTAGAGGGAAGAGAAGGGGGATGTATGCCCAGACTTGCTGCTGTTCCGTGGGTACCACCAGGACCAGGGAAGGGCAGACCGGACAGCAGGAGCAGGACAGAGCAGTGGGAGGCTGGGTCTTCTGTCATCCAGGGTCCAGGCCCATCAGTGAGGGAGGCTCATCTGTCTGAGGAGAGGGGACAGCTGGTGAGTGGGGGGAACCAAGGCAGCCCAGTGAGAAAACAGGAACCCATCCCTCACTTCCCCCAAATCAAGTCTCCGGCCCTACTCCCCTCCCCCATGACAGGGTCTGCTTCCGGCCCCCCTCCTCCAGGGCCTCAGGCTCATCAAAACCACTTCCTCTTTACCCCGCATTTCCTCCCTGGGGGAGGTGGGGAGGTCCTGGTCTGTCTGGGGGCTATAGAACCTAAAGTTTCAGCTGGATCCTATGGGGGATGGGATCAGATGTCTTAGGCCTGCAGGGACCCCGATCCTGCCAGGACTTGTGCCATCTCGAGCAGTCTGCTTAGGCTTCCTGGGCCTCAGTTTTCTCTTCTGACAAATGAGGGGCTCTAAATCTAGGGTTCTGTAAGCCAGTCCCAAGGCAATGGGGGCACAATCCCCCCAGGAGGAGCCTACCACTCAGCCCTCCCACGCCCCCATGGTGGCAGCCCATGTCCTAGTTTGGAGCCTCCTCTCTAGACCTTGGGAACCCCAGTAGGAAAGTGTTCCCACTCAAGCTGGTCCGAGTAGGCACCTCAGCGGAGGGAGGTCCCAGCTCAGGACAGAGATATGGGCTGTGAGATTCTGGGCAGCCCAGGGTACAGGGACAAGGAGAGCCAGCCTGGATGCCTGGGTCCCACCCGGGTCCCTGACAAAAGGAGGACTTCCTGTCCCCCGGGGCCTTTCCTTTCGGGCCCCTCCCTTTTCCTCTCAACTCTAAGGAAGGCTGGAGTCCTGAGCAGGACCAGACCCCTGAAAACTTGAGGGCAAGCAGAAGGGTCAAGAAAGGCCCCTGTTAATTCTTGGGATGTTGGGGTCTCTTTCCCCTCATGTGCTTTCTAACCACCTCCCCAACCCCCCAGCCCAGAACAGCCCTTGCTACCTGGGGGCATCAGCTGGGGGTCCCCAGCCCAGCAGCAGAGAGTCCTGGCAGGCAGGGTGGCTGGTCCAGCAAGCACAGCCTTCCTGTGAGACAGGAAGTGGCCCCTGGCTCCGGGTCCCCACACTCCTCCTGCCCCCCACCACATCCTCAGGAAGGTACTGGGGTCACTGAACCACAGTCATGGGGTACAAACTATCCCCCTCCCCCCAGCCCATGGTCCCTTTCCCCCACTTATTGTCACACACTCAAGGCCAAGGAAGACACCATGATTGGGGTGGAGACAGAAAAGGGGCGAGCCCGGGATAAGAGATGGGGTCATGGGGCCCAAGGTAGGGGGATGAGGGTTTGAAGGGGCTAGGAGAGGACGCAGACTGTGAAGAAAACCATGGAGGGGCCCCTGGGATCTAAGGGACATGGGTCTAGAAAGGTGGGGAGATGGGACCATGAGGAGCCAGAGCCTGTGACGGGGGAGACGTCTCCCCCGTCACAGGATATGAGGCTGCTGTGGACTCATCAGCCCGTGTTCTGGAGGGAAAAGCTGAATGTGACCAAGCCCTGCCCCTGGGGGACATCTAGGCAGGAGGAGGGGAGAAGGGAGGAGGGCAAGGTGGGGGGGTGGTGCTGCTGGCAGCAGGACTGGAGTCCCCCAGAGGGAGGGCACCTCCTTGGGTGGCTGAGGGGTAGCTGAGCTTCTCAGGATTCCTGGGAGCTCAATGGGCTCCTGTCTCTTCCAGTCCCCCAGTCCCACACTAGGTCCATTGAGGCTGAGACATTCCATGCAGCCTGTGTCACCCAGTGGGGTGGGGGAAAGGAAGCCTGGGGGAGTCCTGGGAGCTGGGGCTCCGACCCCATCCCCCAACCCTGGCAAAGCCAAGGACCCCTGAGAGCTCGTCCCTCTGACACCCCCATAGATTCAGAAGTCCTGGCAGCCTCAGCCCCAGGAGGAGGAGCTGGATCCTTCTCAACTGCACATCTGGAGGTCATGACCCTAGTTCCAGCTGCCAGCAGGGTTGGACAGATGTTTCCTCCCCAAGCTAGGCTAGGCGGGTTCTGTGGGGGCTGGGCTGGAGAGGACAGAGAGGACTAAGGAAATGGGGAGACCAAGGGGTCAAAGCGGTGGCTAGGCCCTGTGCTGGCCGGGCGCTGCCTCCGCTCCCACCCGGTCCCGGCACAGTAACCAGCAACTTGAAAGAAACCATGCAGGCCCTTCAGAGCCCATGGAAGGGCAGCGGAGGGAGCGGCGGGACCAGCAGGGGGGCAGAGAGGCAGGAGGACAGCAGAGGGGCAGCGGGACCAGCAGGGGGGCGGCACAGGTCAGTAGGGGTCTGGGGGCACCGCGCAAGGGCACGTGCTGGGGGGGCAGTAATGAAGCCCTACCCCCCTTGGCTAGGCCCCCACCCCCTCCCCGCCCGCTCCGTCCCGGGGCGCCCCAGGAGCCGCGGTCCGTGCGCTCGGGGCTGGGGAGAGGGGCCCCCCCGGACGTCTCCCCTCCCCCACCCCCGCTCCCACTAGGGAGCCCCGGCCGTACCTCTTCGGGGTCCCCCCTGCGCCCCGCCAGATGCCGGCCGCCCGCGCCGCTCCCTGCCCGGCCCTTGGCTCCGCCCCGGGGAGGAGCCTCGAACCCCTCCCCGCCATCTCCCGCCCTAGGCCCAGAAGGAGGAGCCGGGCGCCGGAGGGAGAGGGCGCCCCTGGACTCAGGCTCAAGGCCAAGGCCACGGGGCGGGAGGGAGGGCACCCAGCTCTGCCCCAAACACCCGGGGGTCGCAGGCCGGCAATTTCTCATTGACACCTTTGGGCATCGGTGGCCTTGGGGTCCCCTCTAGGTGCCCCAGGAGGCAGCCCCATCATTTCTCCGGGCCTCAGTTTCCCATTGACACGCAATGAGTCCAAAGGCTCTCTTGACTCAGCAGCGCGCCATCCTTCCAAGGTGGGGGTGGGGGTCCCGAATGTCCCACACTCGTGTGGCTCATTTTGTTGGAGCATAATCCAAGAGGGTGAAGAGCAGGCCCCCATAGCAGGTGACTTGGGGCCCCAGGGTCTGTGTGCCCAGGGCTCTGACAGCCACCTTCTCAGGGAGTGGCAGAGGGTGCTGTCCTAAGGGCCCACAGGAAGGTGTCTGGCAGTCCCCCTTGCCTGAGATACCCTCCCTCCTCATGCTTGCAGGTTCCTGTAGCTTCTCCAATGCCAGGATCGTCCCTCTGGAATGGTCCAATTTATCTCCAACTTCTCCTGCCTCTTGCTCATACCTGGGTTGCATGTTTGTCCCTCTGCCCCGCTTTTGTATAACCAACCCTTAGCACTGGGCCTGGCACACAGCCTGCATCTAATAAATGTTTACTGCCTGAGGGCAGAAAATGCCCTGGGGCCATTTCTGAAATGATCCCAAGGAACAGGGGGGCAATGTTCCATGGACAGGCTATGATCCGCAGATCCTGTAGCCAGAATCCCCCACCTACCTAGCACACCTTGCACTGGCAAAGAGGATCCCCTGGGGAGTTCTTAGGGACCCCCGCCCTGCAGGCACTCACCAAAGCCCCCGCAAAATGATCAGAGAAAACTCCAACCAAAATCAAAAATAGTGTTATTAATTCTGGTGTCTCAGAAGCAAAAAAAAAAAAAAAGAAAAAAAAAGAAAAAAGACACCCCTCCCCCCTTCTTTCTGAACTTTCAGCCCCAAGCTGCAGGGCCCTGTGAGGCAGGAGTGTGGCTAACACCTCCAAGAGGCACTAGCTCTCTCTCCCTGGCTGAGCTCCGGCTCCAGCCCATGGGGAGCCAGGCCCCTGAATCCCAAGTCCTGGCCCCCAGCGAAGAGGGCCCTGCCCCCTGGCTCCAGAGCTCTGAACGGGACCAGCCCATCGGTTTGGCGAGTTGAGGCTGAGGTTGGGCTCTGGGCCCCCTGAGCACTCTTGTCACTCAGTCCCATCAGGGTCAGGACTGGTCAGTATTGGTGTTCCAGTAAGGGCTGGGCTGCTGGGCTCTCCTGCTCCTCTGGGGGGGCCAGCCAGTTGCCCCCACTCCCAGGGGTCCCAGCTTCACAAAGTCTGGCTGACAGAGAAGAATCCTGGGCAGGGCCAGGAGGGGAAGCGTTGGTGCTGACCTCCGGGCTGAGGCTAAGGTCCAAGGGGGAGGTGCTGGGTGCCTGAGATTGGAGGGGCCCCGCTTTGGGGCTCCCTGAGGCCGCTTCCCCATCGGACCCTCCCAGCCCTTTTCTGCCTGCCAGGCTCCACTTGCCGCTGAGGCCCTCGTAAGTGAAGGGGGCAGGCGTGCCAGCCTGGGGTGGCTGGGGGCCTTCAGGGGGGGCAGATGAGGCAAGCACAGGGGAGGGGGCTGGTCCTGGGAGCCGAGGTGCACCCATGGGTGGGGGCCACTGGAGGGAAGGGGGCCCACCCTCTCTCCTTCGTCGTGAGGAAAAGCCGTCACCAGCCCCGCTCAGGGAAGGCCGCAGTGTCCAGCCCAGCCCCAGGCCCAGGGGGAAGGGCTGCTCTCGGGCTGCCGAAGGGAGAAGGGACAGATTAAACAGCATCACCATACAAACCCTTCTCTTCTTGCCCCTTTCCCTGATGCCCAGGCAAACCACTGAGTCTTTCTGGGTCTACCTCCTCATCTATAAAGTGGCTCCACAGACCCTGCCTGGCTCTCTCCATCTATGGACTGGGAAATTCCTGCTTCCTTACCAGCGGGGGTCTCGGGGGTGGGGTGGGGAGCTGGAGGGTTATTGCTGACAGAGGATGAGCCGCCCCCACAGTCAGAATCGTCCACATTTCCGCCACTGTTGCAGCCAGCCCCACAACCCTTCTGAAGCCTAGGACAGAGGACATAAGGTTCGGAGGCCGGCCTAGGCAGGCTCTTCCTGGCTTGCCCCGCCCTGGGCCTTCCCTTACCTCTCCCAACTGCGCAGGAGCCAGTTGACAATGGCTTGGAGGCTGACCGGGCCCCCCCAGAGGGCATGGAGCTGGGGGTGGCTACCAGCAAAGGATGTAGTCAGAGGAGACACGTAGATGGGGTAGCCCAGAGGCTGATCACAGGATGAGTTGATCATGTTACGCAGCGCCTGCTTGGCATTCTGGATGCTGCCGCGCTCAGGGTTGCGGTTACGGAGAAACACGAGTTCCTGCTGCTGGCCGGCCCACAGGCCCCGCACACACTCACGGTTCACCTATGGGACAGAGAATCATAAGGTCAGAGGTCAGGATGCCTCAAGGCAGGCACAGGGTCTGGGGCCCTATGAGAGGGGAAGAAGGGTGGGGGGAAGTGGAGGCTCTTGTCCCTCTGAAGCAAAGCATGTCCTGCCTTTCTCCCCAAACACAGTGCAGCCCACCTACACCTAGGGAACGGGATGTGGGAGAAGCTGGTCCTTGGCCATGCTGCAACCACCTCCAGCGGGCCTGTGCACAGGGCACAGCAAGCTGGAAACCACACAGACTGTCTGATCAGACATCTCTCCGCCCTGCCCCCAAGGCTCCCTGGGCCTGGCAGCTTACCTCTGTCAATCTGAACGCCCACTTATGGGAAGCCTACTCTGTAATGGTACCCAGAATGCGCACAAGCACACATCCTCATTCAAGCCTCAAAGCACTGTGATGAGTAGGTTACTGCTATTGCCATCCCCATTGTACAGATGAGGAAACTGAGGCTCATGGGTTTCCTACTTGAGAGGCAGGATTTGAACCCAGGACTCAAAGTCTAGTAACACGCTACACAATGTATTCTTAGGTTGCCTCAAAAAGGCAACAAGAACAAGTCGCACCAAGACCCCACCTTGCTGCAGCCGCCAGTCTCACAGAGGCCCATGCTGCCCCGAGGGCATCACCAAGACACTGCTGGGAGCACAAAGGAGGGGGATGGGGCTTCTGGCCTGACCTCAGACCCTCCTGGGATCCCAGCCCCTCACCAAGGTAACAGGGATACGAAGGCAACATAAGGGGCTGGGCCCTGGCCGTGGAATTAGGAAGATCCTTTTCAAATCCTGCCTAGAACCTTGTGAGCTGCGCGACCTTGGGCAAGTCATGAAAAGTGCGTTAGGCCTCAGTTTCCTCAACTGTAACATGATGGCATTGGACTCCACCAGCCCTGAATGCCATTAGTCAACACACAGTCAGTGCTTACTAAATGTTGGGGGATGCACCCATGTGCTACCTGTCCTGTCCTCAAAGGTCCCTGCCTCCCAGGGAGCTGTGTCTCTCTGACTAGGTTTGCCTATGTGTGTGCCCGTCTGGATACAGACCTTGATGACACGGAAGCTGAGGTGCCTGCGGTTAAGCATGATGATCTTGTACTCGTCTGATGCGTCATCCATGACGTGCCTCAGTGCCAGCAGGGCTGGTGTGTTGCTGAGGATGGCGCTGCGCCAGGCTGGGTCACCTTCGTGTGAGATCACCAGGCGCTCCTCATTGGCTGCGATCGCGTCATAGAGAACAGCAGGCTCCTCGTACTCATCAGGGGATGTAAAGTGGTCCTGAAGACAACCAGGAGGGCGTCTGGCCTTCCCAATGCCTTCCCAGGCCAGCCACTCCCCACCACAACCCTCACCAGCCCCTAGTCACAAACCTGGTGGAGCTTGAGGGCCATGCGAACCCCCGGGGCAACCACACGGTGGAGAAGGTCCATATCGGCAAAGACCCATTCATCCCGTGGGGATGTGATGCGGAAGTCTCCCTTGAACAAGGCGTGCAACCCATAGAGGAAGGGCTCCAGGCTGCGGGAGGGAGGGCAGGTGTCCAAGGAGGATGCAGGGGAGCAGGAAGGAAAGAGGCTGAGGGGGGCTCCCAGAACCATGCTTACCTGGCTGCCATGCTATGGGATGCCGTCCCCAGAGCCCGGCGGCCCAGCACACATAGCCCAAAGCACAGGGTGACGAGGGGAGAGTTCCAGTCATGTTCCATGGGCTAAAAAACAAATCCCCCCAAGATTGGGCCTCAGAAGTCAGGGAGAAAAAGACAAACCCCAAAACATGTTCCAGTGGGGAACATGCCTCCTCCCCACAGGCTATGAGGTCTGTGAGGTAGGGACCACCACATACATCAAGTGCCTAATACATGAGAGTCAAATATAGCTCCTTGGCGACAGCAGGAGATAGTCAGCAAGCTGTCTCTAGGGCTGCTGGCCAACTCTGAGTCCCGCTGTCCCGTCTCCTCACCATGGCTCACCTGGCCACGTCGTGCAGCACAGTACTGGATCCAATCAAGGTGGACTGCACAAAAAGCCGGCAGCGAGAGGCCAGCCAGCCGCAGGTCGTAGTCCTCGTCCACACTTAGGGAGAAGGTGGGGTCCGAGTCGGCATAGCCGGGTGCGCACACAGGACGGAGGGCCGCCCCAATACCCTCATGGCTCAGCCAGGTCTCTAGCTTGGGAGAGCGACTAACGTAGTAGATAATGCTCTTGGGAAAGAGGGAGGGTAGGGGGTTAGGCAAAGCCCTGGGGAGCAGGCCCTGGGGGACAGCAAGGCGCACAGACACCATCACAGACCAAGCAGCCCTTCCCCATGTGAATGAATGTCACCCTTCAACATCATTTGGAGGGTGGCTACTAGTGTCCAAGTGGGTCTGCAATGCCTGCCCCTGCGAAAACTGCAGGTCCATGGGAGCCCACCCCGCAGGGCCAGTGGCTCTGGCCTGGCTCTCCCCATCTCTGGACTTCACCTCTTCACACGACCTCTGGCTGAGCCTCAGAGGCATCACCAAGAGATCCCAAGGCCTGATGCCAGCTCAGGTTTGGAGAGGGCTGGGAAGGTAACAGGGGAGGTCCCCCACTGCAAGACAAAGCAGCAACGTCATCACCCCAGGGTCACACCTTCTGATAACCCTTAGTCTATTATCAAATGGTGCCTGGCACATAGTAGGTACCACAGACACATCAGGTCCAAAGTTAGAGGCTCTTCCTCCTTCATTGAGTCCTCCCTCCCCCGCCCTGGCAGGGCATGATGACCATTTATCAAATGAGCACAAAAATGAAGCATCATGGTCAAAACCACTGAAAAATTCCCAGACTTGAGCTGAGGAAAAGGGAAAGGCGGGCTGGCTGTGCCCACTGAAGTCTATGAGGATGTGGCAGGGTGCAAAAGGCCACAGACTGGGGGCACTAGGGGCCCTGCCTCATGCCTTCCTATAGGAATGACATAAAGAAATTGGATGGGGCCTCTGAGGCCCTTACCAGTTGGATCCCTGAGTCTCAGGGCCCTAACACTGCGGCTGAGGGTCATGGGACAGTGGGGAGCAAGACCTCACAACGCAGCACCAAAGGACACCCACCCCATCAGTCACTGCCCCCACAAAGCAGCCACAAGCTGAGAGTGTAGAGGAGAGACCTGGTGAATGGCTGAGCACCCGAGGCAGAGCTGCCTTGAGAGACAGCACTAAGAATGTCCACCCCTCACACTGGGGGCTACCACCCTATCCGGCCCAGGCAGTGAGAGCCACTCATGGAGGCTGTCGCTCATCAAAGACGGGCAACAGGAAGATGGGACCGGCCTACCATGGGTGCAGGGGAGGCGTAATAACTTCTCCTAAACATTGAAAGGGCAACCCAGAGGCAGAAGGGCCTGAAATCAAATCCTAGTTCTGGGGCTGCCTGGGAAACCCTAACTAAGTGCCCTGCTGGGGGTGCTGTGAGCACCAAGGGAGGGAATGTATGTAAAGCACTTTGCCCAGCACAGTCCCCCTTGTTCTTAGAAGCTGTATGACTGAACAAACTGCTGAACCTCTCTGTGAAAACAAGCCAAGAGCAACATGAACTTCCTTCTGATAGAAAGTTGCCACAGTCAAACTCCACCCCGCTTCCTACCCAGCCTCTGCGGCCAGTACCTTGACATAGTAGGTGATGAGGATCTTCCTCAGGTCAAACACCTGCAGCATGGAGGCAGCGTTGTTGTCGCTGATGCTGTAGCCCTCCAGCACGTACTTGCTGGCGGTCACTTCCCAGGCCAGCCAGCGTTGTCCAAAGGCAGCGTTGAAGGATAGCACTCGGGGCAGGTGACCTGGTTCACAGCAGCAGCAGCCCTCATCCTCTTCCACACCTTCCGTGATGGCCTCCACCTCCCGCTGTTGGCAGTAGGTCCCTGCAAGAAGAGTGGGGACGGAGGATTGTGGCCACCTCCCTGACTGGCTTGGCTCTCTGCCATCCAGCCTGGGGCTGCTGCGAATTAGCCCTGTGGCCTCTCTTAGCTCCAGTTTCCCCAACTGTGAAACAAGACAGGACAAAGGCTGGGGGAGGAGCAGGTTGCCTTCAACTATCTGCTGGGAACCCAGGACTGATGGACTGCATGGGGATTCTGCTTGCCTTCCTCGGTGGCAAAGCCGCCAATTCTGGCTTCCTAATGATTAAAAACTGTCCAAAGGTGGAATGGGCTGCCCCATCATCAGCACCTGCCAGGGTTGCCAGAAGGGAATTTCTATCCCTTCTGGTTGAAGCTTCTATGAATTCTAGGATCATGGCTCTATGACTAGGTGACCACACGGACTCCCCTATGCTCACTCACTGAGCAGCGCAGGCCTGTTCAATCACAGCCTAAGGCCTGGGAGGCAGGCAGCAAAGCCTCTTTCTCAGAAACAAAAGTCGACCAAAGCTCACAAATGAAAGAATCCAACTCAGAGCATCTCCACTCCCTCTATGGGAGATCCTTCTCTATGAGTCCCCCTCTTCATTCTAGAGCCTTCCCTGTCCATTCTCTCCAGCTGATCTTGTCCAGGTTGTGACTGTACGTAGCTGTTTACATGTTATTTCCCCATTAGAGTGGGAGCTCCTTGAGGGCAAGATTGTCTTTTGTGGTTAGCACAGGGCCTGGCACACAGTAGGCGCCTAATCAATGCTCACTGACTGCTCCAAGGAGCTGCTCTCCTCTCTGCCCAGAGACACTGTTACCTCTACACACCTGTCTTGAACAACCCTCCAGGTCTGGCTCCATCGTGGCTGACCTGTCCCACCCCTCCCCTCACACTGTTTGGGAGCCATGGACTATACGACTCTTAGAGATCTCAGTCCTATAATACCTGAACGGGGTGCTTTATCTGCCCCACTTTTCTGGAGGACCTAAGATTTCATATGATGTGAATTCTCAGGGAGGAAGGCCCCTGGCCTGATAGAATACTGCTGCTGCCCCAAAGCCTACAGGCCTGCTTCCCCTTAGGCCTTGGGAGGCAGACCTTACTCAACACCACCTGGTCTCCTCTAGCACTTCTGAAAGGCAAGCCCGGTCCAGCCATTGTCCCTTGGGCTTCACAGCAGCTCACCCCGGAACTCCAGGCCTCGAAGCTGGAAAGTGACGAGTCCGTTGCCAACCTCGATGAGGTGCACAAGAGCGTTGAGGTAGTCAGAGGCCAAGATGAAGCAGTCCCCAGGGCTGTAGTTGCCCCAGCGGCCGAGGGCCAGGTCACCACACAGCGTGTGCTGCAGGGAGCGTGTCAGGTGCTCGTAGAATATGGAATTAAGGTTGTTATCATCGGCACCTATCGCAAGAGACGAAAACAGGTGAGGGGATGCTTTTCCCCCAAAAGGATGCTGTATACAGTCAGGAAGTGGGTACGCACCAGGGTTCCGATCCAGCTGGGTGGCCAGGCGGGTGTTGGAGTGATCTACGCGCTTAGTGCTGTGGGGGAAGGGTAGAAGCATCAGCACTCCCCTGAGATGGGGACAGGAGGCAGCCCTGTTCGATAATCTTCCCCGGGCCCGACTTGCAATTCTGCCTCTGCTGTCCCACCCCAGCTAGGCTTACCTGCCCCCAACCTTCCTGTGCCAGTCACCCTTACAACCTTACCACTAAGTTTGGGGCCTGCATTTGTGCCTAGCCTGCTCCGTCACTCCCCCTGCACCCCCAAGCTTGGTCCCTTGCTGGACAAACCCCATTTCATCTTGCCTTGGCCCACAGCTCCAAACTTCCCAGCCAGACTGGGAGCTCCTTCAGGTGAAGAATTAGCAACATCCAGCCCCCAGTTGTGCATACACAGACAGGAAGACAAATGCCCAGATGGCCCCCACCCGATCACTCACTTGTAGTCTCGTTCCCAAAACTTGAGAGGCCGGGCATAGGACATCAGAAAGACGGCGCTACCCAGCAGTGGGTTGAGAGGAGTGGAGAAGAGAGCAGAAAGCAGTGCCTGCACAAACAGCATGGCAGAGTCTGCAGCCAGGGGTCAAGGTGGCAACTGGGAGAATTGGCATGGAAGCTGCAGCCCTCCAGCCTTCCCCTACACCCCCCAGCCTTCCCCTGTCCCCTCACCCCCATTCCTAGCCTTTTTCTGTCCCTGCCTCTCTTCCTGTTGCTTCCTTCTCCCTCCCTCCACACACAGGCCGTCCCACAGGGTACGGGGCACAGCAAAGGGCTGGGCAAAGGCATGGAAGGCTGAGCCCCAGGTGATCTGCCATGGGGCGATGTAGGTGAGCACGAAGCGGAGTTTGTACAGCAGGTCCCACAGCTAGAGAGGCAGAGCATGGAGAAATCCAGGGTTAGCAGGGGCACTGCTCCCCCTACACCCCCAAACAAGCCAGGCTGGGCTGGGGCTGCCTTCTCTTAAGTTCCCTTGCCTGTTCTCCCTGGACAAACTGGGGACATGAGCTTGAGCCTATGATATATGGGCACTGGCCAGAGCAAGTTTAAGGAGGCAGAAGGCAACACTTCCAGGCTGTCTGACCAAAGGCAACTGAGGCCCTGAACCCTGTCATTCAGGGATTCAAATGTAGATGGGCAGGTCTGGGATTACTGCCCTCCTTCCCCAGCGTGGGCATGGGGGATGGGGTGAAGACAGCATCTGATCTTGTTGGACCTCTCCTTGGGAGGGGGCAGGATGGGCCCAGGGTCCTCTAGGTGAAGGTGGTGACCCCTATTCCTGTTTCTGTGGGGCATGGCAGAGATCTGGAGCTGGGCCCTCCCTGGTAGCCTCACCTTGCTGCAGAGCAGGGACATGAGGAAGTAGTCCAGCAAAAAGCCCTGGGAGAGGCGGGGATAGTCGAAATGGAAAAGCAGGACTGTGAAGGCCAAGGTCAGGTATTGCTGGGGTGGGCAGCAGAAGGCTGAGCGCAGGAGTTTCAGTCCAGCCACGGTCATCAGGAGGGCCCGACAGCTGGCACAGGGAGGGGCAAGGAGGTCAGAGGGCCACATTCATCTGTCCGCCCACTACCACAATTGTGTCAGATCACCCAGCCCTGCCCCGGGGAGGCTCATGATGACTCCATCCCTGACAAAGACAGGGAAGGTAGAGATTACCCCAAAGAGCCCCAGGATTCTAGGATCTAGTCAGGCCCCCCTACTCCCAACAGGTTGGGGCCCCCCCCTCACTAGAGGCAGAATTTGTCTGGGCGGCCGCTGACGGTGTGGGCGTCGCCCGTGAGCGCGTTGAGCACCACCGCCGGGTAGATGAGGTACTTTTCCACACACTGGAGCCATGCATACAGCTTCTCAAACCACATGAGCTGTGCTGCACCTGGGGAGAGCCAAAGCCAGCTGGGCAGAAGCCTGAACCACATGGAATGACACACAGCACACTCTAAGTCAGGGTCACTAGCTGGCAGAAGATGTCTTCATCCTTCTACTCCAGTGACCTCAGGGGCTGATGGGAATGATGTCCACCCTCTGCCACAAAAGCTCCATCTCACCCTGTGCCCAGAGTCAGTATCCCTGGACCCTGAACTAATCTCCTCCCTAAAATGACCCAAAGTCCCTATCAGCTCTCCAAGGGGCTTGCCAAGCTCAAACCATCTAGGAGTGCAACCAGGTTCTACAGCCATAAAGGACCTACTATGTGACCAGAGCCATGCTAGGTCCTAAGGGAGCTTCTCCCACCTTAAGGAGAGAGGGAAAGATGAGAGTCACCATACTTAGGGACAAGGGACCTTAGTGCAGGCAGGGGCCAGGGTGGGGGGGTGGGCCGCCATGAGAGCCACTGCAGAAGCCAAGATGGCCAAGGCTTGGCCACCGATGATAACTGGCTGGTCACGGAGTGGGAAGAAGCAGCCAAGGGGGACTACAAGGTTACAAACCCTTGGAGGGTTCGACCTGGGAGGATGGAGAAGGACAGTGAAAGAAGAGTCAGTTTGTGTGCCAGGGCAGAGGAAGCAGACATGGTGACACTCTTGCCACAGCTGGCAAAGGGGTGTTGAAAGAAAGCAAACCCCCGGGTGACAGAGGACCCAGCGACACAGGAGAACCAAGACAGCCAGAGAGCTTGGGCACCATCATGCAAGGCCCCAGATAACCTTCTTTTCTGGCTGGCATGACATTCACAGGGTAGAGGAGAGGCAGTGGGGAAGTCTCCCCCACTGACTGCTGAAAAACCAAAGGGCTCAGAGACAGGTCGGAATCGGCTCTTGGGCCAAGCTGAATGGGATTTCCCAGGTCCCTCCTGGCAGAGGGAGCTCTGTGCCAGGCCCCAGGGCCCCAATCCAGAAAGGAGAAAGGCATCCCTGGTCCCTGAGGTCAGAGGATTATGGGCAGCCTCAGGGCACCCTCCTCTGGAGGTACACCTCCTCTAGGTACACCAGACCTAAAAGGCTGACAGGAAGCAGTCAATGAGTCGATCTTTCCATTCATTTACAACCAGAGACCTCAGGGATCCCTCAGTCCAACCCATGGACTTTATAGATGAGGAACCCGGCACCACATGGGGATAAAGAGAATGGGAGCTCCTGGAGGCCAGGGCCTTCTTCAAGTCTAGCTCTAGGAGGGCCTCAGTAAACACCTATGCAGCTTTTGGGAAGCAGTGGGCATCGGCCCCAGGGGTGCGGAGGGTATCACTCACTGCGCACTTCAAACTGGCTGTATTCCTGGGACTTGAGCACAGGCTGGGAGAGGCAGAACCAAGGAAGCTGCTTTCGGAGCTGAGGCAGGAGGTAATGGGTGAGGAAACCCACCAGGCCGGCCAGAGAGTAGAGGACAAAACCCAGGACAGACTGTAAGGAGAGGACAGGGCATCAGACCGGAGCCACCGCCAGCTGGTGGGCCCCACTGCCCTTATATGGCCAGTCAGTTCTGGGGAAGCAGATGCTCGGGAAACATGGGCTTCTGCTGAGTGAGAGTAGAAAGAGCTGGCGCCTCTGACCCATTCTGGCCATGGGTGACCCTGGCAAAGTCCTTCGAAGCAGCTCACGGACCAAATTGCAGACAAGGAGCTGACCTGCACTGCTAGGAGGGAATGTTCTCACCTGGGAGTTCCCCACACTACTCGAGTTCCCGGGTCAGTCCTTCTCCTGTCCCTTGGACTTGGAGAAGAGGAGGCCTCAGGAAGGACAGCGACAGGGCAAGACAGGGAAGCCCAGGGCCACGGCAGTGCCGGCAAGCCCACACCCACCTTGAGGGCGATGAAGACGGTGCTGGCGCTGATAGCAAAGCTGAGCACGGCGATCACTGGACACATCACAAGGTCTGAGTGCAAGATCTCCCTCTGTGGGGATGATGAGAATGCTATTTGATGGAGCCTGCCCATCCCACGCACGTGCCCACCCCCTCTGCCACTATCCTCTCAAACTCCAGTTCCAGCTCCAGAATAGCCTTCCCACCTGCCCAACCTCCCGACCTTTCTCCAACCCTTCCAAGTCCCTGGCATGCTACCCACAACATGTCAACAGTCACACAGCCCCATGGTCTTACCACAGACTGCCGCAGTTTGCCAGGCAGTGGGTCTGGGGCTTCTGCACGAGGGGTCTCTAGGTTCCGCTCCTCCAGTTCAGGGAAAAGCTTGGTGCGTATTAGGGACCTGGTAAAGATTGAAAAGGATGAGCCCAGCCATGCCACTTGGCTTGGGGGAGTGTGACAGTGGAAAGGCTGTATGGGGCACTGGCATTTTCAGGGGGGAGGGAAGAACAGGACTGGGGAGGCCTGCACAGACCAGAGGACAGTGGGATCGCTGCTCTGGCGGCTGAGGTGGTAGGATATCGCCATCAGAAGGCCACAGAAGACAGAGAAGAGCACGGGCACATGCTGATCTGGCCATGGCGCCTGCAGGGGATAAAGCAGATGGGCGACAGAGAGACAGAATGAGAAAGGGCCAGAGGCTGTCAAGACTGGAGCACCTCCCTAGGTTCTCTGAAGCCATTCCACAATCCCCCACTGCTGCCACATCCCATCTCTACCATCACCATCCCTACCTTAATGGCACCCAGACAGAAGCCGTAGAGCAGTGCAGCTGCCAGGAGGCTCCGCAGGAGGCTGTACAGAGCAGTGAGGGGGCTGGTGGTCGCTAAGGATGGGGGTGGGGGGGAAGACAGTCAGATCTAGCTCACCTCTACCACCTCCTGCTCCTGGCACCATCAACCATTGTTCCCCTGACCCCCCCACCCAAGGTGACTGGGTGCCCCAGCATACCTGTGCCCCCAAAGCCGTGCATGTCAATCTGCTCAAGCAGGTACATGAGGCAGGTGTTGACCTGGGGCAGGAGGCCCAGGAGGAAGACCACAGGAAAGCACAGGGTGAAGACTGCAGGGACATCGGGGAGGGAGCCATTAGCTTCTGAACCAAAGTCTGGAAACGCCCTGTGCCCAAGTGTGGCCTTCCTGGCCCCCTTCCCAGTGCTCTCACCGGTGGCAACGTCACGGGCACAAAAGAAGAAGGGGGCAGAGAAGAGAGTGAGGCCATAGAGGGAGACAGGAGGGAAGGGCAGGGCCGAACCCAGTGCATCCAGCAGCCAGATGAGGAGGCAGGAACAGCAGAAGTAGACGGGCCGGCTGTAGGCGATCACCCAGTTGTGACCCTAGAGAAGGAGCCAGACAGACACCTCCTGGAATTCGGACCCTCTCAGCCTGCAAGTACCCACCCCATTGGACAAGGCCCAGGTCTCAGATTACACCCCACCCCAATTCCCCATCAGACATGGTTCCAGCCCAAAACTGAGGTAAGCCTACTTTCTAAGCTGGTGACTAGGAAAAAGGTCTGATGGCGGCAGGTACTCACATGCATGGGAGAGGCAGCATCAGGCTGGACACTCTGCAAGAAATGGGAACTGTGGTTTCCAAGGGACCTAGTCGATGGGAACGGGATGGAGACGAAGGAAGGGGCTGGGGATTCCCCAGCTAAGGGATGGCCGTGAGCTCAGGAAGGAGGAGATGGGCTGAACAGGGTCATAGGGTACAGGGGTGGGGGTTGGGGCCTGACCTTGAGCAGCGAGTACTGGCATGAGGCAATGACCAGGCAGAACTGGAAGACCCAGATGTCCCTGAAGAAGCCCTTGAGGAGCAGCAGGTAGCCCAGGAAGGCCACCAGACTGCCCAGCCAGACCACAAAGATGTTCTCCAGCACCCCCCGGGTCCTGTGGGGGTCACCGTGTCAGCAGGCCTGTGCCAATGGCCCAGTAACCCCTCCCGTGCCCTTCCATTTTGGTAGGAAAGCCCTCTGCCATTGGAGCAGAGCAGTTTGTCACAGCCTGGGTGCATGTAAGGGACCAGGGTAGTTTCCCTTCTGCATCGTTTACAAGCATTTATCAAATGGATCCCTTACACTGTGCTAGGGTCACGGCAGGGATTCTGTGAAGGCTTGTTGAATGGAGGTGAAACTAGGCCTTGGGCCCCGCAGTCCCTCCTCCCTGCCCAGCCTAGCCCAGAGGCCAATGCTGGCCAACCACCAATGGGAGATCAAACCCCCTCACTGGGTTGAGGACACTGAGGCAAAAAGAGTTTAATGGCTAAACTCAGAGCCATCCCTCCTCACTCCCCCCGCCCCAGAGGCCAGGCTCCCACCTGTACTGCTGACTCCTTCCCAAGGCTGGACAGGGCAGAGGGGGTGGGGCTTACCGGTCCAGCAGAGCCAACAAGGCCAGCCGCTCGTAACGCACCGGGGTCCAGCGGCCAGGGAGGAGCCAGTACTTGTAGCTGTGCTGAGGCCGTGGGGGTGCCTCCTCCATGAGGGTCTGCTCCTGGGACTCATGCAGGGAATCTTGGTCCAGTAAGTCAAACTGCCAGCACCACCCAAAGATATTAGGCCCAAGGGTGACCTCCACAGACAATCATAGCTCTAGAGAAACCCCCATGTGCCTCAGTACCAAAGAACTCTAGAGAAGTCAGCAGATCCCTAGGTCAACGGACACTTGGAAAAACACTCTCCTCTAGAGCCTTTTCAGATACGAATTGAATGGAAGATTTTTCCTAAAGCCTAAGCATGCCTCTTTGCCACCCTTATTGTGGAGTCTAACTCAGCGCCCCTCACCAACTCTGAGAGGGTTTTGGCTTGTCGGAGCCTCTCAGAGGATCACGGCCCAAGGGCTTGGAGAGCCAGTTCAATCCTTTAGTCTGGTCCTGCCCTCTATCTTCTTCCAGACCCAGACTCAGGTCCCTAAACCCTAGTTCCTTTCTTACCTCAGGGATTTCCAGGGGCACCCGCCGGACTTGCATCCCTTGCAACACCACAGGACGGGGCTGTAGCAAGGCCAGACCTCCTGCTGCCTCAGGAACCTCCGCAGAGTGAAAACTGGAGGAATGAGAGTGACGGTCCCTGGACCGAGAGGGAGAGAAAGAGAACGAAGGAGAGAAAGAGATAGAGAAATAAGAGAGGGAGAGGGAGGAAAAGAAAAAGGAAAGCAGGGAGGGAAAGAGGGTGGGGACAGAAACGCAGGGACAGAAACAGGCAGGATGCAGAGGGAGTCAACTTCAGGGTCAGGCTAGGGGAACAACATGACTTCAGCCCTGATACCCAGGGAACCCTGAGTGCCATGGCTGGCAAGGTGACTAAGACAGTGCAGGTGGAAAGGCTTGGGAAGGAAAGGGAGGGATGGGGAGACAGGTTCTAGGGAGCTCTCTACTCTGTCACCATCATTCTCCTCTGGCTATCCAACCCCAGCCCCTCCTCCATGAAGGAATTGGCTCGTGTGTTAGGGTGACTAGTCCTTTTAAGGTATTGGGGTCCCAAAGAGTTTCTCAGAGGCAATGAAGAATGAGCCCCAAAGGTAGATTCCTCCTCCAGAGCCCAGTCTCCAATTGCAAGAGATGTCAAGGCACTCATGTGGACATGGAACAAGGAAGATTTAGACCTGGCCAGGCATGGAGTGAGACAAGGGAGACACTCACCAGGCCCCGTTAGTCCCTTGCTCCCCGCTAACTTGCTGTCCCACGGGGTTTTCGTAGCCACCCCCAGCCAGGCCAAAGGTGTAGGAACGTCGCACCCCTGGGAGCAGGAAGCAGAGAGCATAGTCAGAGATGGGGCCCTGACCCTAAAGCCCTTCAGAGCTGGAGCAACTCGCACTGTCAGGGCTGGATCAGGGAATAGGTCTCCAAGATGATGCCACCAGAGGACGAAGGGTCCAATCACCAACTTCCTCATGTGGGAGGGAGCCACCTAACTGTCCTGAGCCCCTTTTTTCTGCCAAGACGGGGAGTGAGCAGCAGGCCACCTTGAAGGCTCTTTGTGAGGAAGGGGCCCAGGGGCAGGACAACTCACCACTCTCATCATAGAAGTAGTGCACGGCGCCTTCCGAGGTATCATCAAAGGTGCAAGCCTCGTGCACATTGGCACCTGACCTTGGCAGCAGCAGAGATGAGGCAAAGTGGAGGGCCGAGGGCAGGGTCAGGGCTCGGGAGTGGGAGGCTGCTCGGCCTCGCTGGGTTTCCTGCAGGCTGGAGGCCAGAGGCACCTGTCAGTACCTGAGGGAGGCTCAGGGGGCTCTCTGAGATGAGCAGCCTGGGCTCAGCTCACCTGGGGGGAGAACCCATGACAGAAGAGGGTGGGGTGGGATTGCTCCCAGCATTGTGGCGCCTCCGGATGGCCTGAGTCCGCCGCACGCTGCTTGACCGGTCTCGCTTGGTGCCCTCATCAGCAGCCCCTCGGAAAGAACCCCACATAGCCAGGTCTTACCCCTCTACTCTTGGGTTCCAAGAGCACAGTCCTCAGCCTGCCCTGGAGTGGCTGGATTCTGGCACAGACCATGTCCGACCCTCAAATCTCCCCCCTCCCCCCTCTTGAATGGCCTTCACTCACCACCCCCAACTGCTCCTTCTTCCTGGAGTTCCCCCCGCCAACCTGATTGGTTGGCAGCGGGTCCCCTTCGGCTCCCCAGGGCAAAGCTGTCTGATGGTGGCAGGGAGGCCAAGGCCACTGCAGGTTCACCCCCTGCCTGAGCCTCTAGCTCTGCTTTGGAGCCTGCCAGAGGGGCCCGGAGACTATCGCCCCCAGCCCCATCCATGCTGAGCACCCGGGCATGTGTCTTGGCACTGGCGGTGCTAGGGGTCCGCTGAGC
This sequence comes from Potorous gilbertii, assembly GCA_028658325.1. NCBI lineage: Eukaryota > Metazoa > Chordata > Mammalia > Diprotodontia > Potoroidae > Potorous > Potorous gilbertii. The sequence continues at coordinate 971 of JAQQSK010002592.1, read as the reverse complement.
TCCATATGGACGCTTGGGGGGCACTGTAGCCCCTTCTTCAGCCCCCCTAGGAGCCCGCCGCTTCCGGGGCCCGCCCCCAGCCCCTCTGGACCCCTCAGGGGAGTAACAGGAAGTGGAGGATGAGCTGTCAGTGCTGAAGCGTCTCTGGGATCGGAGACTGGATGCAGGGCTGAGCTCACTACCCTCGCTTGTGTCCTCATCCTCAAAAAAGCCTCCCCCTTCCAGCAGGGGGCAACCAGGGGCAGGGTAAGGGCGTCGGGAAGTTCGATTTGGGGGGGAATGCCGGCGGATTGGGGTTCTGCGTTTGCTCGGCCGAAGCAGGGCCAGGTCCTTGGGCCGGACGACCAGGAGGGGCTCGGGGCCCCCTGGTGGAGTCCCAGCTCCAATTACTGTGTCAAAGGAGCGCAGGGTGTCATCAGAGGGGACCCCGGCATCCGGGGAAGGGGGGAGTTCACCTTCTGACGGAGGATCTGTGTCACTGCCATCCCTGGGATGGCCTGTTGGGGGACTATCCAGGTGTGTAGAGTTGGTTTTCTCACTCTTAAAGCTGCTCAGGGTCTCCTTGTCAGTGCCGCTGTAACAGGAATCGGAGGAGCCAGCCTTCTGGGGCACAGGGTCCCCAGAGCCCTGACGGTCTAGGGGCTGATAGCCAGCTCCCCCACGCTTCTCCTTGCGGCTGCTGGTACGCACAAGTGGTCGGTCGGGAAGAGTCAGGTTTAGGAAGCTTTTGCTCAACTCTTGGCTGAGGCTCCCTTTGAGCAGAGGGCTCATGGGAGTGTCGGCCACACTTTCTCCACTCCAGGGGGTCCTCCTGTTTCCAGCCAGAGGAGAACGCTCTGAGGAATCTGTGCTGGGCAGTGAAGGCTCTGGAGGTGGAGGCCCTGGGGGAGTCTGGGGGAGATCTCCAACTAGAAGGGAAACAAGTCAGAGGAAGAGGAGTTGTCATGTGTTCTGGTAGGAGGGTGAATAGG
>JAQQSK010002589.1:0-52223 GCA_028658325.1 Potorous gilbertii | reverse complement strand
CTTTATCCCAGAAGCTGAGGTCCTTGGATTTATCAAAGAGTAGATTGCTATATTCATTGACTACTGTGTCTTCAGTACCTAATATATTCCATTGGTCTACCTTTCTGTTTCTTAGCCAGTACCAAGTGGTTTTGATAATTTCTGATTTATAATAAATTTGAGATCTGGTAGAGCCAGGCCAGCTTCCCTCGCATTTCTTTTCATTAGTTTCCTTGATATTATGGACCTTTTCTTCTTCCAGATGAATTTTGATATTATTTTTTCTAGCTCTATGAAATAATTATCTGATAGTTTGATTGGTATGGCACTGAATAAGTAAATTAATTTAGGTAGAGTTGTTATTTTTATTATATTGGCTCGGCCCACCCATGAGCAACTGATGTTTTTCCACTTACTTAGATCTGACTTTATTTATGCGAAAAGTATTTTGTAATTGTGTTCATATAGTCCCTGGGTTTGTTTTGGCAGGTGGACTCCCAAATATTTTATAGTGACTACAGTAGCTTTAGATGGGATTTCTCTATCTTTTGCTGTTGGGCTTTGCTGATAATGTATAGAAATGCAGAAGATTTGTGTGGGTTTATTTTGTAACCTGCAACTTTGCCAAAGTTGTTTATTTTTTCAAGTAGTTTTTTACTTGATTCTCTGGGATTCTCTAAATATATAATCATATCATCTGCAAAGAGTGACAACTTAGTTTCTTCTTTGCCTATTCTAATTCCTTTAATTTCTTTTTCTTCTCTTATTACTACAGCTAATATTTCTAGAACCATATTGAATAATAGTGGTGATAATGGACATCCTTGTTTCACCCCTGATCTTATTGGAAATGCATCTAGTTTATCCCCATTGCATATAATGCTTGCTGAAGGTTTTATGTAGATACTGCTTATTATTTTATGGAAAGTTCTGTTTATTCCTATGTTCTCCAGTGTTTTCAATAGGAATGGGTGTTGTATTTTGCCAAAAGCTTTTTCTGCATCTATTGAAATAATCATGTAGTTTCTGTTAGTTTTATTGTTGATATGATCAATAATGTTAATAGTTTTCCTAATATTGAACCAGCTCTGCATTCCTGGTATGAATCCTACTTGATCATAATGTATTATTCTTGTGATAAGTTGCTGTATTCTTTTTGCTAAAACCTTATTTAAAATTTTTGCATCTATATTCATTAGAGAAATTGGTCTATAATTTTCTTGCTCTGTTTTGGCTCTTCCTGGTTTAGCTATCAAAACCATATTTGTATCATAAAAGGAATTTGGGAAGACTCCTTCTTCCCCAATTTTCCCAAATAGTCTATATAATATTGGAATTAACTGTTCTTTAAATGTTTGATAGAATTCACTTATGAATCCATCTGGCCCTGGAGATTGTTTCCTAGGGAGTTAATTGATGACTTGTTCAATTTCTTTTTCTGAGATAGGGTTAAGTATTCCTCTTCTGTTAATCTGGCCAACTTATATCTTTTAAAACAGTCATCCATCTCATTTAGATTGTTGAATTTATAGGCACACAGTAATTTCCTCCTTATTGGTTCACCGTTTTCATTTTTGTTATTGTTAATTTGGTTTTATTCTTTTTTTAAATCAAATTGACCACACATTTATCAATTTTATTGTTTTTTTAATAGAACCAACTTCTAGTTTTATTTATTAGTTCAATAGATTTCTTAATTTCAATTTTATTAATCCTTTGGTTTTCAGTTTTTCTAATCCGGTATTTACTTGGGAATTTTCAATTTGTTCTTTTTTGAGCTTTTTCAACTGCATGCTCAAATTCATTGATCTTCTCTTTTTTCTATTTTATTCGTGTAGGCACTCAAAGATATAAAACTTCCCCTAAAAATTGCTTTTGCCGTATCCCATAAAATTTGGTAGGTTGTTTCATGATTGTCATTCTCTTAAATGAAGTTGTTGATTGTTTCTATAATTTGTTGTTTAATCCACTCATTTTTTAGGATTACATTGTTTAGTTTCCAATTAGTTTTTGGTTTATGTTTCCGTGGCTTTTGAGTACATATAAGTTTTATTGCATTATGATCTGAGAAGGATGCATTTGACTATCTCTGCCTTCCTGAATTCGATTGTGAGGTTTTTATGGTCTAGAACATGGTCACTTTTTGTATATATGCCATGTACCATTGAGAAAAAGTTATATTCCTTTCTATCCTCATTCAGTTTTCTTCAGAGATATATCATATCTACTTTATCCAGAGTTCTATTCACTTCCTCAACTTCTTTCTTGTTTAATTTGAGGTTAGATTTATCAATTTCTGAAAGGGGGAGGTTGAGGTTCCCCTCCAATATGGTTTTACTATCTATTTCTTCCTGTAACTCCCTTAACTTCTCCTCTAAGAATTTGGATGCTATACCACTTGAAGCGTATATGTTTAGTAATAAAATTGCTTCATTGTCTATGGTGCCTTTTTATCAGGATATAGTTTCCTTCCTTATGTCTTTTGAATAGATTTATTTCTGCTTTTGCTTTGTCTGAGGTTAGGATGGCTATCACTGCTTTTTGTGCATTAGCTGAAGCACAATATACTCTGCTCCAACCTTTTACCTTTACCCTATGTGTATCTCCCCATTTCAAATGTGTTTCTTATAAACAACATATTGTTGGATTATAGTTTTTAATCCATTCCCCTATCCATCTCCATTTTATGGGAGAGTTCATCTCATTCATATTCATAGTTATGATTACAATCTGTGTATATCTCTCCAACCTCTTTCCTCTTGTTTATGCTTTTAGTTTTCCCTTCTCCCTTCCCCTCCACAATAGAGTTTTAATTTTTGATCATTGCCTCCCTCAGTCTTCCCTCCCTTCTTTCAGTCCCCCTCCTTTTAAATCCCCTTTTCCCTTACTACTTCTTCCCTCCCTTTTAACTTCCTCTCTCTTTTCTCTCCCCCTTCCCCTCCTAGGACCTATAGAGCTGATTGTATTTCTATATTTAACTGAATTTGTTGTATCTTCCTTGAATCCAATCAGATGAGAGTACCTCTCAAACACTGCTCATCTCCCTCCCCTCTTTCCCTCTACTGCAATATATTTTTGTGCCTCTTCCTGTCATGGAATTTATTTTTATTCTACCTCCTCCTTTTTACATCTCCCATTACAATCACTTCACACCTTAAATCACATTTGTTATCATCATATCATTTAATTTATACCTACTCCCTCTATCTATGTATGTTTCTTTTACATTTCATAATAAATATACAATTCTCAAGATTAAAAAGTATCACTATCCCTTATAGGGATATAAACAGTTTGCCCCTATTGTGTAACAAGTTTTTCCCCCCCATTTACCTCTTTATGCCTCTCTTGAGACCTGCGTTTGAAGATCAAATTTTCTATTGAGTTCTGACCTTTTCATCAGGAAGATCTGGAAATCCCTAATTTCATTGAATGTCCATCTCCTTGCCTGAAAAATTATGATCAACTTTGCTGGGTAATTAATCCTTGGTTGTTGTCCCAGCTCCTTTGCCTTGTGAAATATTGTATTCCAATTCCTTTGGTCTTTTAATGTAGAAGCTGCAAGGTCCTGTGTGATTCCGATGATAGCTCCTAGATATTTGAATTGTTTCTTCCTGGCTGCTTGCAGTATTTTCTCCTTCAATTGATAGTTCTGGAATTTGGCAACGATATTCCTTGGTGTTTTTAGTTTGGGGTCCCTTTCAGGAAGTGAACGATGGATTCTTTTGATGACTATTTTGCTCTCTGGGTCTAGGACTTCTGGGTAATTTTCTTTGATGATTTCTTGGATGATATTGTCCAGACTCTTTTTTTCATCATGATTTTCTGGTACACCAGTAATCCTTAGATTTTATCTCCTGGATCTATTTTCCAGGTCAGTTGTTTTTCCAATTAGATATTTTATATTTTCCTCTATCTTTTCATTCTTTAGATTCTGTTTGACTGATTTTTGATGTCTCACAGATTCATTAGCTTCTACTTACCCGATTCTATTTTTTATCAAATTGTTTTCTTCAGTTAACTTTTGCATCTCCTTTTCCATCTCAATTGTTCCTTTTAAGGAGATAGTTTTACCAGTTAGGTTTTGTACTTTTCCATTTGTCCAATTTTCCTTTTTAAGGAGCTATTCTCTTCAGTGAATTCTTTTTTCATATTTTTAATATCATTGATCAGTTTTTCTTCTATTTCTCTAATTTGGGTTTTAAAATCCTTCCAGAACTCTTCCAAGAAGGCTCTTTGTGTTTCCAACCAGTTCATATTCCCTTCTGAAGTTTCAGATGGGAGTACAGTCTCAATGCTGACCTCTTTTGTATTTGTGTTTTGGTCCTTGTCCCCATAGAAAGATCTATGGTCTTTTCTTTTTTAAAAATTGTTTATTTATTTTTAGTTTTCAACATTCATTTTCACAAAATTTTGAGTTCCAAATTTTCTCCCCGTCTCTCCCCTTCCTCAACCTGTAAAGCCTTGCATTATGATTACCTCTTCTCTCTATATGCCCTCCCTTCTATCACACCCCTCTCTTCCCTTATTCCCATCTTCTCTCTTTTCTTGTAGGGCAAAATAGATTTCTATACCCCATTACTCCTATTTCTCATTTCCCAGTTGTATGCAAAAACATTTCTCAACATTCGTTCCTAATACTTTGAATTCCAATTTCTCTCCCTTCTTCCCTCCCTACTCATCCCCAATGAGAAGGCAAGCAATTCAATATAGACTATATATGTGTAGTTTTTCAAAAGACTTCCATAATAGTCATGCTGCGTAAGACTAACTATATTTCCCTCCATCCTATCCTGCTCCTCATTTATTCTATTCTCTCTTTTGACCTTGCCCCTCCCCATAAGTGTTTACTTCTCCCATTTGCCCTCCCTTCTATCATTCCCCTAACTATACTTGTCCCTTTCTCCCTTACTTTCCTGTAGTGTAATATAGATTTTCATACCAAACTGTGTGAGGATGTTATTCCCTCCCTAAGCCAAATGTGATGAGAGTAAGCTTCACTTTTTCCCTCTCACTTTCTCCATTGAATAAGCTTATTCTTGCCTTTTTTACGAATGATAATTTGCCCCATTCCATTTCTCCCTTTATCCTTCCAATATATTCTTCTCACTCCTTAATTTTATTTTCTTAGATATCATCCCTTCCTATTCAACTCACTCTGTGCTGTCCATATGCATATGTGTGTGTGTGTGTGTGTGTGTGTGTGTATACGTGTGTGTGTGTGTGTGTGTGTGTGTGTGTGTGTGTATAATCCTTTCAACTACCTATATACTGAAAAAAGTCTCAAAAGTTACAAATATTATCTTTCCAGGTAGGAATGTAAACAGTTGAACTTTAGAAAGTCCTTTATGATTTCTCTTTCTTGTTTACATTTTCATGCTTCTCTTGATTTTTGTGTTTGAAAGTCAGTTTTTCTATTTAGCTCTGGTCTTTTCGTCAAGAATGCTTGAAAGTCCTCTATTTCATTGAATAATCATTTTTTTCCCCTGAAGTATTATACTCAGTTTTGCTGGGTAGGTGATTCTTGGTTTTAATCCTAGTTCCTTTGTCTGGAATATCATATTCCAAATCCTTCAATCCCTTAATGTAGAAGCTACTAGACCTTGTGTTAACCTGATTGTATTTCCACAATACTTGAATTGTTTCTTTCTGGTTGCTTGCAATATTTTCTCCTTGACCCGGGAACTCTGGAATTTGACTACCATATTTCCAGGAGTTTTTCTTTTTGGATCTCTTTCAGGAAGTGATCAATGGATGATTTCAATATTTATTTTACCCTCTGTTCTAGAATATCAGGGTAGTTTTCCTTGATAATTTCATGAAAGCTGATGTCTAGGTTCTTTTTTGATCATGGCTTTCAGGTAGTCCCATAATTTTTAAATTGTCTCTCCTGGATCTATTTTCCAGGTCAGTTGTTTCTCCAATGAGGTATTTCATATTATCTTCTATTTTTTCATTCTTTTGGTTTGCTTTGTAATTTCTTGGTTTCTCAAAGTCATTAGCTTCCATCTGCTCTGTTCTAATTTTTAAAGAACTATTTTCTTCAGGGAGCTCTTGAACCTCCTTTTCCATTTGGCTAATTCTGCTCTTTAAAACATTCTTCTCCTCATTGGCTTTTTGGGCCTCTTTTGCTATTTGAGGTAGTCTACTTTTTAAGGTGTTAATTTCTTCAGCATTTTTTGATTCTCCTTTAGTAAGCTATCAACTTGTTTTTCATGGTTTTCCTGCATTGCTCTTGTCGGGGTCTGCTTCCCCGACCACCGCCCTCTACTCACCTCTTCTACCAGAGGTCTTCAGCCATCGCTGGCTCCCCGCCCGGGGTGGGGGAGAACAAACCAGGCAGAGCACCTGAGGGGCAGTTACCTTCTTTATTGTTACAGCAGCAGAAATCCCCCCCCCCATCCCTTCCTGGGTGGCACTCTTATACCCTGAGTCGTCCCTCCTATTCCGGGTAAGCTCCTCCCCAGTTCCTCCTGGAGGGCGGTGCACAGCTCAGTAGGGCCGCCCCAGTACCAACGTGGCAAAGCCACATCAGCAGGTCCAGACCCTCTGGCATCTCCTATCCTCCCCAGGAGGCCCAGGTCCAGAGCGCCCCTCACAGCTCTCATTTCTCTTCTCAATTTTTCTTTTACCTCTTTTACTTGATTTTTAAAATCCTTTTTGAGCTCTTCCATAGCCTGAGACCATCGCATATTTATTTTGGAGGTTTTGCATGCAGAAACATTTACCTTTAGGTCTTGCTCTGAAGATCTAAATTATTCCTCCTCATCCAAAAGGATAGAAGAAAATACCTGATCACCGAGAAAGTAACATTTTATTGTCTTATTCTTTTTCCCTTTTTTAGGCCTCTTTTCAGCCAGTTACTTGACTTTTGAGTTCTTTGTCAAGGCCAAGCTCAGGCTGAGACTTAGATCAGCTGCTATATTTCCCCAGGGGCTCTAGAAGGAGGGCTCCAAAAGTGGAAGCTACAACTGCAGTGGCTGATGCTGAGGTCGAGACCATGCTTCCCTCTTCTGGGTGACTGAGCCCTCCTACTGACCTTTGAAGCTGTCTGAGGCATTTGGGGGTTGAGCAATCTGGGAACTGCTGCTGCCTGTGGCTCAGCTCCCTGAAATCTGTTCAAAGTTCTGTCCTTGCCATGTTGAGCTGCACTGCATGCACTCCATGTTTCCTGGGCTGCGCTGCATGCACTCCACTCTATGGTCTTTTCTTTTCTGCTTCACTTCTTACGCATGATAATAACACTTTTACTGGAACAGGGAGCTCTGTCCCACAGTTCTTGAGCTTAAAACTTGAGACTTTTTGTGTTGTGGCCTCTGGTTCTTTTAGCTAGAATCTAAAATGCTGCAGCTTACTTGGTGCTGACCTGGCTGGTATTTGAAAGCAGAGGCTAATTAGGTTTTTGGGGGTTTCCTCATAGTTACCCTGGAGCTACCTCGTTAAGTGTGGGGGAGGGGTGGTCTGGACACCAAAATCTCCTCTGCTGAGGTAGAGTATAGTCAAGCTCAGCTATCTGCATTAGTGTCTTCCAGATTCCACTGGGGTGCTGAGGCATGCCTGGGGTCCTGGTGTTGGCGGTTGCTGGCTTCATTTCCCTGGGGTTCAAAATCTTCTCTCAGTTTGTTGAAGTGAGGCTGTCTGGAACAGCTCTGATCCTATGCTGGTCACCTTCAGCCACAGCAAGAGGAACCCTCCTTAGCGATTTATCTAGCCTCCCAGACTGAAAGTCTGTTTACCCCTTCTGCTGCTCCCTTCTGCTATTTCAGGTTTTTTCTTGGGGGGATATTCTCTGGGCTCATCAAGGTCAACAAGGGGAGGGAGATAGCAATTCTCAATCACTCTGCGATCTTGGTTCCCAGAACTGGAAGTCCTCTCTGCCTCATTTCTTACCTAGCCTTAATAACTGGCCATTGCCCCATTCAAAGTGAGACCTATTAAAGACCTTAGCTTAAAAATGTCAAGGTCTCTCACTGCATCTGGGGTCATCTCCAGTTATCCCAGATCTCTATCTTGCTACTGGCCCCAGATGACTCCAGAGGAGAAAGTAAGGATGGTGACTTTGCCCAGCTTTCCCTCATTTAAATCCAACTCACTTGCACATCATGATATCACCTCACTGATGTCATGGTCCTCCTCAAGAACGAAGAACAAAGAAAAATATACATATACACACATTACACACATATGTACATATACACACAGTTTACATATTTGAAATATGTTTTTATGTGCAATTTTGACTGGTGGGAAAATGTTAAAATTAGACTATATCAGAAAATTAAACCTTAGATGTTCCGGGCTGAGTGTCTAGTTACTTGTACAACTGCATAATTTCATCTAATTGTAAGTAATAAAAGAAAAGGTGACTCTTTCCACTTGACTTGTTCATTTACTCCTTTAGGTCTCACAATAAAGCTGATAATGAGATAGTCTATACTAGGGAGACTGGGTCATACTATCCAAAGTGAACCAAGAAGGTTAGGGAAAGGAGTCAGGTTGAAAGCATATTTCTTCTCCTCCTTCCAAATTCTGGCTCAGGTGGTCAGTGAACCTCTTTCCTCATCACTAACAGCCTCTATGAAACTTTCTCTAATTAAAAAAATTCCCTGCCGCTGGGGCACAGGGTTCCTAGTAGAGGTGTAATTGACTGAGTATCATAACTTCATTGTTGGACATTCTCCAAACCCAGCCATGGGGGATAGAAATGGGGGAACTGTGGGATTGAAATTCGTGAGATTCCCTTGGACTTCTATAGTCCAAAAAAGGCTCAATGGATTCCTGTCAGAGGATTTCTGCCTCTGAGGAAAAAGGTCAGGGTCTCTACCTCAGGCAGAAGTGTAAAAGCTAAGTGTGTTGTCACCCTTGTCATTCTATCCTCAGATCCTCAGGGACTTTATGCTGCCTGCCCCCCTTAGCTCCACTGGTAACCAGGTCTCCTCCAGACTCTTCCCTTTCAAAACTCACTCCCAGCAAAGGTTCAAGATGTTCCTTTTTATCTTTAGGCTCACTGATGGTGTCAGCCCCACTCTTGATAGGCCCAAGAGAAAGAAATACAGCTCTAATAGTGATATCAGTTGTCAACTACAGTCTGGAGACATGAGAGTAGGATAGGGTCAAGTCCTACCCTATCAGCCAGCCACAGCCTTCTGTAACTGCTGACTAAACCAGACCTGAGAGAGATCTTCAAAAAATTTCATCTTCAGCAACTAGACTCAAACCAAGCATCCCTTAGAATTGGAGTAGAATGAGTTGCTAAAGAGCTTCTCTCTCTTTTGTTTTACCTGGAAAATCCCATTTCACCAAACACTAAGGTTCAGACCCAATTATTTTGCTGTACTAGAACTTGACCATATTGATGGAGAAGAATTTGAAATTAGCTGGCTGACTTGGGGTCTGCAGTCTTTTGTAAAATAACAATTTTTTCCTATAGCTACAGTATCTGTTATAACAAAATATGAACTCAGCGAAGATCTCTCTAATTAGAAGTCATATGTTCCTAGCCCCCTCCCACTTCCCAACCACCACCCCCACCTGGGACCTGGATCTCTGTGATAGATTTCTTCAATTTCTATCACCAGGCTGACTCATTTTGGGGACAAACAGGCACAGGAATCGGTGAAGGGGGAAAATGTTTGCTTTTTAGACATTTCTGGGAGAGGGAATGAGGCCATTTTCTGAGTTTCCTGTGTTTTTAGGGTTAAGGGAAGGCAATCGTGAGCCCTTTTGGACCCGGGCCAGCTTCTTGGCTCGCCTTTCCTGCTGCAGCCAGTACAGCATCTCCACTTTGTCCCTCTTCATCTTCTCCAGATAGCAGCGCCCCTTGTATGTCACCGACTCCCCAAAGGCAATCTGGATATCTTGCAGGAGCTTGGTCAGCAAGGTTTCCACTCTACTGATCTTTGCATATAAGTCGCTGCGGATCTGGGACTCTTCTGTCCAGCGCCAGAGGTCATAATCAACCTTCAGGTAGAATCGGTTGGGGTCAGAGGCTTCTTGCTCGAAGCGTTCCAGCTCAGCCAACAAGAGCTCTCGCTCCTGGATGGGCTGCAAGGCCTTCTCCCAGGCAGTCACCAGGGCAGGAAGCTGCCCCACACGGGCATTGGTGCTGTACTTGATAGCCATGTCCAGCCGATCTTTGTCTGGCACCTGCAGGGCTGCCCAAATTCTCTCCAGTCGTCTCTGGAGTCTCTTCACCTTCCTGTGGTCCCCCAGGGATCTGCTCCCTTCAGCTCCCAGGCCATCCTCTAGGACTGAGTTGGCATCCCAGATCCCTGGCACAAACTCTCCAGCATCCTCCTCCTGCACCAGCGGAGGGAGGGGTGGAAGTTCCAATGTGTCTTTGATGATAACAGGAATCTGAACAGGTTCCTCTTCTGGGTACATGTGGAAAATCACATGGAGGAAGTCACAGTCCTGAGTGGCTAGGTACAAGAAGTAGTCATCTGGGGTCAGTGTGGCCCTCCACCAGCGCATCCACGAGGCCTTGCTTTTGATCCACTGCTTAGGTGGGTGGGGAGTTGGTGGCGGGGGGAATAGGTCAAAGTTTAAGGAATGTATTCTATGTTTTCCAATGCCATCCAGGACAGGGTTGATGATGCGATACTTGGGGTCTCTGTACAGTAAGGTTGAGGCCATGAGGCTTGACCAGTCCTTGTCTGAGGAGGTCTCCACAAACGGCCCCCTATCAAAGAGTAGATAGTCAGCTGACACTCGACTCAGAAGCTCCTTGTAGATCTCCTGGATGCCAGCTCCAGTAAAGAGGACAGCATCCAGGTCTTCCAAGATTTTGCTGTCCAACTCGCCTGACAGGTGGTTATAGAGAACATTTTCCTCCTTCACAAAGAAGCTGTCATGGAACACCCGCTCAGAGATTCGCACAGCCGCAGCCTGCAACACTGTCTGATCCTTCACCTTTAGGGCCACTGTAACTGGTTGGGGATGAACAGCTACCCCCAGGGTGGGCTGGTAGCCCCACTTTCCTGAGGCTTCTTCTTCTTGGAGAGTCTTTAGAGTCCTCTCCAGCTCCTCCACTCGGTGGTTGCCTTTTGGGCCTCGGGTCAGGGCTCCGAGGAGAGGGGGCAAAGCTGAGGTCTGCTGGGGCTTCCTGGACAGCCCCACCTCGAAAGTTTTCATCATCTGCTTGAGGTCCTCTGAAGCTGATCCATAGAAGGCTTTCTTTTGGGTCTCCCAGCCTAGAATCAGTGGGGTCAAAGTTCGAGGGGGAGGCGAACGTATGCCCAGTTCGTTGCAAAGTTTCCAACCTTCTCTCAGGCTAGGCAAAGAGCGACACTTCCTCGGGTTATGCAGCCGCAGGAAAGTCTCCAAATCCAGATGTTCGGACGAACTCAAAATCCCTGAGAGGTCACTCTTCTGGGCAGAGACAACCTCAAGCTCCTTGGAGGGCCTAGGGGCTAGATTGGGCAGCCAGCGCAGGTACTTTCTCTGGTCCAGGTCTGGGATGGACCGAAGCCCTTTTAAACGGTCCGGACACGGCCTGGCTACGAAGTCTGCCGGCCGGCTTAAATGAATTAAGTAACTCATGTTCAGGGCCGAGCACGGGATCTGGGAGAAGCCTGTGCTGTGCGGCCAAGGCAGAGGGCAGTGCTTGGATGCCTGGAAGGTGCCAATGGTTTGCTGTGGAATGAGGGCTTGCTTGCGGAAATGGTCCCCCGAGCTCTTCTTCAGGAAGGAGCAGAGGCCCTGCAGGTCTTTGAAGTCGGAGACCAGGCGGCGGTAGACGACTGGGCTGGTGAGGAAGCGGGAGCAGTCGGAGGCCAGGCAGGCAGACAGGCGCGCGAGTGTGGCGGGCTCGGTGAGCACCGACTCGGGCACAGACAGGGTGATCAGCAGGTGCAGATAGCGCACGAAGAGCTGCTCTGAGGACAGCACCACATGCGTCTCCACGCGCTGCCGCAGTTTCTGCTGGTCCCGTGAATTGAGTCCCGGCTCGGGCTGCGGCATCTGCCAGCCGTACTGCAGCTCGGACAGGATGACCTCGGCCAGCCGGCGTCGGCCCTCCAGGGGCACTTCGGGCGCGTGGCCCACGCGGGACAGCCGCTCCGACACCAGCAAGCACAGCGAGCCCGGAGACAGTTGTTCCATGAAGTAAGAGTCCCGGCCCACTCGGGCATCACTCCTGATCTGCGTAGACGTGGGTAGCGGCTCGGGGCTCGCCGGGATCTGCGCCTCCTCGTCGGGGAACAGCGACAGCGGCCGCAGAAGTCGATGGTACAGCCTCTGGAGTTCCGGGTCCGCGGTCCTGTCCGACGGCGGCAGCCGCCGCTTCCTTCGCCCCATGCCGTTCTTCCTGCGCTCCATTGATGTGGCTGCTGTTCGACTCCCGAGCACTCGGAGCCGGGAACCTCGGACCCCTGACGCAGGGACTCTCACACCTGATCCCCAGCACCAGGGCTGGCGGTTTGGTTCCGCCCCTCTAAGCCGCCAGGACGCGTCGCTATGGCGACAGACACAGGAAAAGGAAGGGGTAGAACCGCGGGGGCTCTCGAGCCTAACCAATCAGGTTCGCAGTCGAGAGGGCTCAACCTATGAGCCGAGAGGTGGAGGATACCGCCCCCTCGGGACTCTTCTGATTGGTGAGTGGAAAACCGTAGTCGGGAGGAGGAAAGGGGCGGAGCCTGAGTCTGGACTGTGACTGGTGGGGGTGGGGCGCCGGGTCTAGTGACTCCGTCTCCTTCCTGCAGACGTCTGGTGAGTGGCTAACTGGAGTCCCGAGGCGGGGGTGTTGGGGGGAGAGGGCGGAGTCTAAGCCCTCCTGCGGATACGTAAAAGGGCCAAAGGTTTCATAGCCCCTCCCTATCAGTTGACTTCCGGCATCAGCAGGACTGTCGTACTGGCTTTGGGAGGTTGAAGATGGCTTCTGCTGTAGCTGCGCCTGCGCAGGTTGGGGACAACAAGACAGCATGCACGGTGAGGGGACGCGGATCCCGGTGGGGAGGGCGGCGGGGCCTGCCTGGGGCGCCCGAAGGAGCCCTTGGAGGGAAGCGGGGAGGGCTGGCTACCAGGACCAGAGCAGCGAGTCACGTGGGGTTGGGAAGCACCGCCCCCATTTGCCATAGCCACACCCCTTCTGTTCCCGCCCCATTGACCCAGCCCCGCCCCTTCGTCACTGTAGCCCCGCCCCTGATCAGTATAGCCCCGCCCTTCCACTCTGTCCACCCGCCATTAGCGTAGCTCCGCCTCCTGCCAGTATAGCTCTGTCTCCCACAGCTGGAGTTTGCTGTCCAAATGAGCTGCCAGAGCTGCGTGGACGCGGTGCAGACATCCCTGCGTGATGTGGCAGGTAAGGAGCGAGGCCCAGGTTTGGAGGCTGAGGACTTGGGTTCGAATCCAGCCTCTTGTCTTCTCCAAGTCTTAGTTTTCCCATCAGTAAAAGTTAGGTGACCTGGCCGGATGGCCTCCAGGGCAGCTCACAGGTCTAGGCCCGTGGTCTCAGGGTCTCCCCTGCCAAGTGTTTTTCTGGAGGCTTCATCACCTTGACTTTTTCCTAACCTTGACTCTGTCATCACAGCCCATCCGCTCTTGTCTGTCCCCCTTTCCTATCTTCTTTGCTGCATGTCCCTCCCCCCATCCCCAGATTTGGGAGCACCCCAAGGCTTTGCCCTCTGGCCAGCATGTCTGCTGCACCCCTCTGGGGTTCAGTCCATCTCTAACAGGCTGCTGGACACCTCTCTGATTGTCACTTACCCCAGCATCACCTCTGTGTCTGCATAGGCATGCCCCCTGGAGCAATGTCATCCCACCCTCCTCTGCGGCTTATGTCCTGTGCTTCTTTCAAGTGCGGCTCAGGGCTGACTTCCCCTAAAGCCTGCTGAATTCTTGGCCCCGGGCAGATGCTCAAGCAGCCAGTTTCCTCTTCTGTTCCCCCCTACCCCTTGCTACAGGCAGGCCTCAGCACCATCTCCCTGGACTGAGGGACTCTGTTTGCAGCCTTGCCTCTCCAAAGTCCAGCCTCCATATGGCAGCCAAGAGCGTCTTCCTGAGAGGCTGGGTCTGATCACACCTCTCCTTTAGCATGCTCACTCTCTCCTCTTCTCTCTTTCACCTTTAAGACAACCTCAGCTCCTCTTTGGCATTAAAAGTCCTTGACACGCTGGCTCTACCAGCCTTATCAACTGGATCTTTTCGCTCCATAGTCTATGTTCCAGCCATATGGCCTCCTTGATACTCTTCCATTTTCCTCCCTCCATATCTTTGCACAGGCTGTCTTCCCTGTCTGGAATGCTTTCCCTTCTCATCTCTGGCTCCTTGAATCCTTAGAAGTTTCAGTTCAGCTACCCCATTGTTCTAGAGCCGGTTGATACCTCAACCCCTTATTCTCCCAAGTTAAATTTATATGCCTCTCATACCCAGGTACACTGATACGAAGGCAGGGCTAGATTTAGTAGGTGCTGAATTGAAGTTGCCCAAGAGTCTGGTGTCACAGGTCATAGAGATGAGGCTGGGAAAGGGCCGTCCTCTCCTCTAACTGGAGTCCCGAGGTGGGGGAAGTGGGCGGAGTCTAAGCCCTTCTGTGGATATGTAAAAGAGCCCTTCCCTGTACGTCGACTTCTGTGTCCCATCCCTGGGATAGTCGTACTGGCTTTGGGAGGCTGAAGACGATTTCCACTGTAGCTGCTGAGGTTGAGAACATCAAGACCACATGGGCAAGCAGATCTTGGTAGGGAAGGCCCCAAGGGAGCCCTTGGGGGGGGGTGGAGGGAAGCAGGGCTGGCCCTCTCTCACTGCTCTCTGAGCCTCAATTCCCTTTTCCATAAAATGAGGGAGTTCATGGTCTCTTCCTGTCTGGGCCAGGGGAGGACACTGAAGGTGACAGAATCTTAGCAGAGTCCGGAGGCTGGAGATACTTGTAGACCACATCAGCTTGTACAGATGAGGCACAGGAAGGGTGAGGGGTAGCCCCAAGTCCCACAAGCTGTGTCTTTTTCCTGATGATCTCACACCAAATCCCCCATACCCTAGAATCCTTCCTTTCCTATCCCAGGCTGGATTCATCTGGAGGGGCCTGGTCTGGGGGTAGGGAGCAGGCCCTGCAGCCAGGCAACCCTGGGCTTCTTTCACCTCTCAAACCTTCTGGCTGGCTGAGCCTGGCAATCAAGGGGCCATGCCCTTGAGGGTTCTCAAGGCTGCATTGTAAGGCCAGCAACTGCTGACCAGAACCTGTCCTGGCCTGCTTTGAGGGAGGATTCATGGATCTGGGCTGAAAAACAGCTGGAACTGTGAAAATGATCTTCTCACCACAGCCTGGTGAGATTTTTGAAAGAAACTAAGGCTAAGGTGATTGCGAATAAACCTCCCAGAGTTTAGTTATGTAGCAAGCCCTTCCTTCATTGTTCAGATGAGAAAGCTGAGGCCCTGAGCAGATGTGAGAAGGCCTGCCATGGACAAATAGCTAGTTAGTGCTACGTGCCTGATTTTCAGCCCAGAGCTTCATGGGCTGAACTACAGTCACAAAAAGACACTAGCTTCCTAGGCTTATCCTCATGTTCCCAGTGGACCAGGTCAGGAACATGGAAAGACCTCTCCTGGCCCCTTCACAGGGGCTTCCCCAGGACACCAGGAAAGAAGGAGGATCTCCTAAACCATCATCCCTTAACTCTTTTCCTTCTCCACCCCCCTCCTCAATCCTGAGCCATGGCTCCCTGGTATCTGAAAGGCAGAGAGAAGAGAGGGGCCTGTGTGACTCCTCAAGGTCTGTTGGGAAGGGGAGCCCCTCTGAGTCAGAGTTCTAGTGGCTGGGCCTTCCTTGGCCCCCTGGGCTGGACTCTGCACTGTTTTTTCATGCCTCCTGCCCTCCCTCCTCTGGACTCACCTTATTTCCTTTTTGGTCCTGGTGGTTCTGGATACAGCTATCTGGCTGCACCCCACCAGAGTAGTCATCACTGGTTGGACAGCAGTTTGGAAAGGAGTGTGCCCAGGCCTCTGTGTGATGTGGGGCCGTTCAGCATTTCTTATAAAAAATCAAAATAAGAGCCCTCCCTTGGAAGGGGGTGGAACAGGCCTGAGGAAGGCTGAAGGAGGGAGTGCCTGGCCCAGGGGCCCACTGAGGGTGGCTGGTTGTGTTTGCATTGGAGCCTCAGTATCTCTCCCAAGGCTTCTGTTGAAACGTGAGCACTGCCTCCCCAGTGACCCTGGGGACATATGTCTGTGCTTCAGGAAAGACTACCATGGAATCAGCTGACTGGCTCCTCCACCCTTCTCCCCTTTGTTGGTGTCTTTTCCTCCTTCTCCTTTGTCCTCAGGTGTCCAGGGAGTGGAGGTACAGCTGGAGAATCAGAGCGTCCTTGTGACTACCACCTTGCCCAGCCAGGAAGTGCAGAGTCTCCTGGAGAACACGGGGCGCCAGGCAGTGCTCAAGGGCATGGGCAGCCACATGCTTAGTGAGGACCCAGGTCTTAGGGTTGGAGTGGGGAAGGAGATTTGGGTTCTGGAAAAGAAGCAGAATCAGAGAGAGAGGAGGCCATACTTAGGGGCTGTGGAAAGAGGACTTGAGGCCTGAAGGAAGCCTGGGACAATGGTGGGAAGAATGTTCAAGGCCAGATTCTTGGCTTCTGAGAAGGAAGAAGTCTTTGGGTACCAGAGTTTCCACATCCTGGGAATAGAAAGGGCTCATCACTGCTAGAGAAAAGGAAGCTTGGACTGGGGTGAGGGGGTTGGGGGTGGGGTCAGCATGGGCCAGGGAAGCTGGCCCATGATCTTACAGATCTTGTAAGATCTTACAGAGAACCTGGGGGTTAGCCATGGTCATGTTGGGGAGGTCAGGGTGGGCTGAGGAAGATGGCTCACCTATCATGGTCTTACAGAGAACCTAGGGGCAGCCGTGGCCATGTTGGGGACGTCTGGGGCCGTGCAGGGAGTCGTACGCTTCCTCCAAGTGTCTCCCCAAAGCTGCCTCATCGAAGGGACCATTGATGGCCTGGAGCCTGGACCCCATGGCCTCCATGTCCATCAGTATGGGGACTTGACCCAAAATTGTGCTAGGTGGGTAGGAACCCTTGTGGATTACTTTCTATCATACTTGTGTCCTCCTTGGGCCTTTCTGCCCTTTTCTAAGCTCTCAAATGCCTTGGATAGCCAGTTGAGTCTAGAAAGAGAACAGGACCAAACTCCCTTAAGAAGTCATTCCCTTAAGGAATTTCATTGGCTCTCTACAGCTGCCAGGTTGCCACACAAACTCCTCTGGCATTTCAGGTCTAGCCTCTCTTTCCAGACTGGTCTCCTTCACCCATTTATCAGTCCAGCCGAAGTGGCTCACCTGGAGATTCCTAACACAGGACATTCTGTCTGCCATCTTTGCTGACCACCGTACCTGGAATGCCCTTGTCCCTTGCAATCCCCTCAGAGGCCTTTTCCTCCCTGCCTCCCATCTCCTTGTTAGCATCCTGCCTCTCTATTCCATCACTTTCTGTTTATTTGTATGTGGACTTGATTTATCCATCTGTGAATTTGCTGACTCTTCTCCAAGGCTGGAGGCTCCTCCAGGGTCAGGGCTGTCCCCTTTTCTCTTTGTAGTCCAGCCCCTACACAGGCCCTGGCATACCATAGTACTTAATAAGTATTTGTTGATTGCTTGCTAAAGAGAGATATGCCCAGAAGGCCCTGAGGCTTTGTAGTCCTTGCTGAAAGGCAGGTACCCCTGTGGTATTGGGAGTGAAATGGATATCATGATAGGGGAGAGACCAGGGGCCAGCCAGGAGGTGGTAAAATGAGCAGAACTGTTCACAAGCCCCTGTGGGACCAGATCCATCCTCCAGCCATATCTTCAGCTCCTGTACATTTAATGCCCGGGATGCAGATCCCAGGAGTAGCTGAAGTAGGTGGTGGTAAACGGCATCCTCCATGCCCACAATATGCCTTTGGGTTGTAGCTGTGGAGATCACTTCAACCCTGATGGAATGCCCCATGGTGGCCCCAAGGACACCCACCGGGTAAGTGCTAGTACCTGAAAGGGACCATGGGACCCTTGCCTTAGGGATAGAAGGGACCTCTGAGGCCATCCGGGTGAGGATGCTGCATCCCAGGGAGGTGGTGACTGTTCCTAGCCTGGGGCTGGAGCCCAAGTGTGGCAGATGGTCAGCAGGAGGGTGAGGAGACACGAGGTGCTGGTAGCTTCCTCCTGCCCTTGCTGCCCTCCAGCTATTTTGCCCCTCCTAGCACCTGGGAGATCTGGGGAATATCTATGCCAATGCTGATGGGAGAGCCACCTTCAGGATGGAGGATGAGAGGCTCAAGGTGAGGAGCCAAGGAGCTTGCAGGTGACTGGAGTGGAGGAGGGGTTCCTGTCCAGGCAGAGCCTAAGAGCTGTCTCCTCTGCAGGTGTGGGACATCATTGGCCGAAGCCTGGTCATCGATGCTGGGGAGGATGACTTGGGTCAGGGAGGACACCCACTCTCCAAGGTCACTGGAAACTCTGGAGAGAGGTGAGGAAACGCTTCTCCTCTGCTTGGAGCCTTTGGGTGTGGGAAGGGCCCCTTCACAGCCTGATACAACAGTCCTTCTCTGTCTCCCGAAGGCTAGCCTGTGGCATCATTGCTCGCTCGGCCGGCCTCTTCCAGAACCCCAAGCAGATCTGCTCCTGTGATGGCCTCACCATCTGGGAAGAGAGGGGGCGGCCCCTCGCTGGGGAGGGGCGAAGGAAGCCTGCGCAGACCCCTGCTCACCTTTGATCTGCTGCTACTGGAATGCCTGGAGACTTTTCAGAGTTCTCCCTAAGAGGCTCCAATAATGTCTGTCCCTAATCAAATCGAATTGGAGTGCTTCCCTCCCTTCTGGGACCAGCCATCCAAGGTGGTCATCCATCCCAGTGCCAAGTAGGCCAAGTTGCTCTAGAGGGCCTTCTTCTCTTCTCTTTCTCTTCAAATTAAAGGTTTATTTTCCTATCAAGCTTAATGCTCGACTTTGTTTTTTACCTTCCCCCTCAGCAGAGGAAGGATATAACCAGCTTCTTTTCTGTTTCCCGACTGATGTAAGGTCGATTTAATTTGTATTGGTAGGTTTTGTTTGTAAAATATCTTCATTTCTGAATAGACCTTTTCTCTTTTCCACTCATCAGCTTAGTCTGACAGCATAAACAGTGTTTCTCACCCTAAGGAGAGAGCGTCTGGTTCTTTAAAAACAAACAAATTTTTATGGACATGGACAGTTTCTGGATTGATTTTTATGGACATCAGTTCTTCCTCCACCCCCACTTAGGTTCTTATAGAGATAGCCTTCCCTGTGACCTTGCCATTGCCCCCTTCACCAGGGTTCCATTTTCATGTTCATGACTTCTGAGATCCCTTCATCTGAGCATAATCTTGGATCATCCCATCTTTCCTCTGCCTTAAGACTCCTAAGTTTGTTCTCTGCCCTCACTTTCAATACCTCCATCCCTCAGTACTGACTTGTTGCTCCTTTGCCCAACTTGACCTCTTGGTGATG
Source organism: Potorous gilbertii (assembly GCA_028658325.1). Classification (NCBI taxonomy): domain Eukaryota; kingdom Metazoa; phylum Chordata; class Mammalia; order Diprotodontia; family Potoroidae; genus Potorous; species Potorous gilbertii. The sequence goes on along the minus strand of JAQQSK010002589.1, from coordinate 32,807 downwards.
GTCCCACTTTGAACTGTTCTCTCCTTGTTGGCAGTGATTACATCTTGCCAGACCATCAGTCTGAAAATCATGAGCCTGGAGTATGTGAGTGGACTATAGATTTGTGTCATCTTCTCTTTTTTCCCTGTATTGCCTCATCAGTAATCTCAGCAGCTCCCATGGGTTCAGGGCAGATACTTCCTAGAGCTTTAGAGCCAGCCCTCATCTCTCTACTGATCTTTTGTCTCAAACTGTAAACCATCCCGTAGATAGTGGGACTCTTTGCAGCGAGACAAACATCCTCTTCCTAAGCAATTCACTGTCCCACTCTGCACAGAGACTGTTCTTGACATTCTCCTCCCTCCTCAAGCCTCTTATAGAACTTTGTCCTCACCCTCACTTCTTTCCCAGAAAACTAAGGTACCATCTTTTCTCCTCCCATCACTCAGATACCTTCTCCCACTACCTCCTCTGTACCAAAAGCAAACCCCCAGAATGCTTTTCAATCCCATTTCATCCTGTTTTCTGCAGATCCATCCCTCTGCCACCCCTACTCACTAGTCTCAAAAGCTACCTGTCTGCTTACGGTTTCTCACCATCGATGAACATGCCTGTGTCTTCCTCATTCTCAACGAACCCTCATTTGGTCTGACCGTCTCTACTATCTCCCTCCTGTCCCTTCCCTTCTATGGCTGAATTCCTGGAAGAATCCTTTGATGGTCAATTCATTTGTCCTTCCTCTTCTGCCATCTGGCTTCTGACTTCATCACTCAACTGGACCTGCTCTCTTGGAAGCCACCAGTGCTCTCTTACCTGTCAAATCCCGTGCCTTCCCTCATCTTTCCTGACCTCTTTACAGGCCTCACCACTGTTGGTCCCCTTCTCCACTTAGGGCCACTCTCTTCTCTGCATGTTCTTGCCACTGCTCTCTCTGGGCTTACTGTGCCCCAGCCCCATTTGCCAGGTCTTAGCTCCCAATCAACTGTGTTTGTCTTCCAACACTCTACCTCTTCTCTTTTTTCCCTGTATTGCCTCATCAGTAATCTCAGCAGCTCCCATGGGTTCAGGGCAGATACTTCCTAGAGCTTTAGAGCCAGCCCTCATCTCTCTACTGATCTTTTGTCTCAAACTGTAAACCATCCCGTAGATAGTCCAGGGTCAGCACTAATTATCCTTCTCTCCATTACCTCTTTCCAGTTTCCTGCACTTTATTAAGGAGACCACCCTCCCTGCAGTCAGCTAGGCTCACAACCCTAGTGTCCTCAATTCCTTACACACAAACCATCTATAATCAGTTTTGTCAAATGTTGTCATTTCCACCTTCAAAACATCTCTCACATGTGCCCCTTCTGACACCACCTCCACCCTAGTGCAGGCCTCCATCACTTCACACTCAAACTCTTAGGTCTGACCATGTTATTTACCTGCTTAATAAACTTCAATTTAACCCCCCAATTTTTGGCCTTGTAAGTCCTTCCCAACCTGGTCCCTTCCTAGGCTGCCTTTACTTCCCCATGATCATCTCCCCAGCCTCACTGCTGTTTTTTCACAAAACTCCATCTCATATCTGTGTGGTTTGCATTGGCTCTGCCCCCTCACCTCTTTCTTGGCTTCTGGGGCTTACTTCAATACTCAGATTTCTCCTTTGGCCGGAGCTCTTCCCTCTGAGATGACATCCCCTACCTGCTCTGTATACATCTTGTACTTACTTAAATTATTTGCACATTCCCCTTAACACATCAGAAAGTCAGCTCCTTCAGGGCAGAGATGTTTTTGCCTCTTTTCTATGCCCAGCACTTAGCATGGTGATTAGCTAATAGTAAGTGGTTAAAGAGTGATGTTGACTGACTGACCTCTGCTCCATTCTATCCCTTCAATAGAGAGTCATCCTTCATAATAAAATAGTTATTCCTTCCACATTTCAGAGATTAGCGATGCAGTGCTCCCCTCCCCACTATGATCTGGAAAAGCCACATAAAATGTTCTGGCCTTCCCTTTTTATTGGAGAAGAAGAAATGGTGTATATTTATGGTACTAAAAGATAAAATATGTTGATATTATATATACTATAATATACATAAAAATATACACATACTTTATGCATTTCTGAATTTCTAAACCTTTTCTGTCATCTGCTGGCCTTGATGAGTTGTCTGTGGCTTCTGCAAAACTCCCCAAAATTTCCCAGTTAATTTCTTATGTCAAATTTCTTATGCAGTATATCAATGGAGAAGGGGAAAGTCTTGATGGGGAAGGGATAACTGTATGCAAAAAAAGAAAGGATAAAAATTGTACAAAACTAAGTAACAGAACACAAAGCCTGACTGTATATCCTGTGCCCATGAGCCCCTTCCTGCAAAGGAGCTGAGGGAAGTGTTTCCTCTTATCTTCTCTTCGGAGTAATTTCATGGAATTCAGGTTCTATTGTCTTGTCTTCTTTTCACTTATATTGTTGTAGGCATCATGGATATTGTTTCCTTAGCTTTGATATCTCTTTATTCATCATTTTTGCCAGCATAGTAATATTCTATTACTATCTATTGCATTCCTAATCAATGGGTATCTGCTTTTTCTTTTTCAGTTCTTTGCTACAACAAAAAGTGTTGCTATGAATGTTTGGATGTACATAGAGCCTTTTTTCTTGATCAAAGGTCAAGAATGATTTCACATATATAATATAGTGCTTGCCTTCTCAAGGGGTAGGGGAAGGGCAGGTAGGAGAGAGGGAGAGAATTTGGAACTCAAAATTAAAAATTTTACACGTAATTGGGAAATATTTAGCCAAATATATAAGTAAAATATATAAATATTTTAATACATATAAATATGTATATTTATATTATAAATGTTTAAATTCTCCTAGTGGCAGTGCACACAGCACTTGGGCCTGAAGTCAGAAGACGAGTTCAAATATGACTTCAGGTGCTTCCTAGCTGTGGGACCCTGGGCAAGTCATTTCACCTGTTTGCCTCAGTTTCCTTACCTGTACAATGGAGATTACAATTACTTTTGCTTCAAAGGATTGTTGTGAGGCTCAAATGCTTGTAAGGTGCTTCACACAATGCCTGTGTATGTAGTAGATGCTTTAAAATACCTGCACATAGTAGGTGTTTAATAAATTCTTATTCCTTTCCATTTTCTTCTCCTCCTGGGGACATATGACTTGTAGTGGAATCTATAAACAGGATGGACATTTTAATCACTTTATTTAATCAGTTCAAGGGTATGTGGCCTCTGAAGAATGATTGAAAATCCTGGGGACATAAATATTAAAGAGAGACAGCTCCTACCCTCAAGGAATTTAATGTTTTTTTAAAATAATTTTTTATGGTTTGTTTTTTTATATTGCCTCAACTTCCCCTTGTGTTCCTTCTCTCCATTTTTAAAAAAAAAAGGAAAAAAATTTCAGCCAGTCCTAGAAACACATTGAAAAAGTCTGACATCCTCTGGAAATGTCCCACTCCTGGGGACCTCTGCCCTATGCAAAGAAGTAGGGGGAGGCATCTTGTCAAATTTCCTCTTTGGGGCTATACTTACTCTTTGTAATTTCCCAACATTCCTTTTCAGTTGTTTGGTGATGGTTGGTTTTTTTAAAATGTGCATTGTTGTCATGTGTATATTTTTTCTTGACTGTGTTTTCTTCATTCTGTATCAATACATGTAAGTATGTCCATGTTTCTCTGCATTCGTCTCATTCATCATTTCTCAGAGCACAGTAATATTCTGTTACTTTCATGTACCACAACTTATTTAACTACTCTTTAATCAACAGGAGTCTCCTCTTTTTCTCCTTAGTTCTTTACTATCACGAGAAAATGCTGCTATAAAAATTATGGTGCATAGGCCTTTATTTTAAACAATGAGCTCCTTAGGGTACCTTCCTAGTTGTGGAATCTCTGGGTCACTTTTGTATTAATGGACCTTTTCCATCTTCGTTTGATCTCTTTAGGGTCATAACCCCAAAAGTTGAGATGACACACAATTTAGAGGGCATAGCTCCAAATTACTTTCCAAAATTGCTGAGCCAATTTTCAGTTCCGACAACAGTGCATTGATTTTCCTGAAAGACTATCCAACAATTGTCATTTTCCCTTTTTGGCATCTTTGCCAACAGGATAGGTGGGAAATGGAACCAAAGAGATGTTTTAAATTGCATCCCCTGTTGTTAGTAATTTGGAGCAGTTTTTCATATCATTGTCAATAAGTTAGTCTTTATCCTTTGAGAACTGCCTGTTAATATCCTCTGACAATTGAGTGCTTGGGTAATGACTCATATCTCAACCAGTTCCCTCTTTATTTTGAGTATCATACCATTATCAAGAAAGTTGCTGCAAAGGTTTTTTCCCCTAGTTAACTTTCCCTTCTAAATATAACTATTAATTTTGTTTGTGCAAAGACTTTTGAGTTTTATGTAATCAGAATTGTCCTTTTGATCTCCTGTGAGCCATCAAGAAATCTTCCTCTAAAATGGAAATTAAAACAAGATACCACTTTATATCCATTAGGTTGGCTAAGATGACAAAAACAGAAAATGACAAATACTGGAGGGGATTTGGGAAATAGGGATACTAATACACTATTGGTGGAGCTGTCAGCTAGTCCAAGTATTTTGGAGAACAGTTTGAAACTATGTCCAAAGGGCTATAAAACTGAATACCCTTTAACCCAGCAATACCACTACTAAGTGTGTACCCCAAAAATATAAAAGGAAAAGGACCCATATGTACTGATATGTAGAAACTCTTTGTGAAACAAAAGGATGAACATCTATTGGGGAATGACTGAACAAGTTATGGCATATGAATGTTGTGTTATAAGAAATGATGCAGGGGAATGATTTGAGAAAAACCTAGAAAGACTTGTATGAACTGATGCAAAATCAAGGGAGCAGAACCGGAAAAACATGGTACATGGTAACAGCAACATTGTAAGGATGATCACCTTGCAAAAGATGTGTTAATGCTGATGGATACCAAGTCCCATTGCAACTTTGAGGACTCATGATGGAACATGCATCCACTTCGGTGTAGAGAATAGATGACCTCAAAGGGTAGAGTGAGGTATATTTTTTCTTGCTTTTGTTTTTTGAACATGGCTAATGCAGAAATCCGTTTTGTATGATTACACATATTTGTAATGAGTTCATTTTTCCTTGCCTTCACAGTGGGTGGGGAGAGAGAGAATTTGGAACTGAAAATAAAATTAAATAGAATTTTAAAAATTCTTTCTCTACCCATAGTTGTGAAGGTTTCTCTTGCTCTTTCAACGTGTTTACTGTCTTAGCCAGTCTTCCATTTGGAGATTATTCATGATCTGGAATTGATTTTCTCCAGACCTGCTCTTTGTTTCTTCTTGTTAAATTCAGGGTTTCATCCTTTGGAGTGTGACTGTTTCCCTCTAACTTTGTAAACCAAAAGACCTCTCTGGCACCTGCCCCACTTTGAGTATTGTCTCCTGTTTCAAATGTAAGCTCCTCATTTTGGAGTTAGGCAAGAAAAGTGGCTAAAATGTCTACACCTTTTGACACAGGGTCTCCCTTGGAGACCACTGACCGAAAGATTTTCCGTGGACCAAAATATTTACAGAAGGACCAAGCAAAAACACTGGGGAAAAACCCTAGATGCCCATCTACTGGGGGACAGCTAAACCAATGGATGGAATGGAATGGGACAGTGTTGTAAGAAACAACGCAGATGAACCCAGAGAAGCATGGAATGACACAGAGGGCTTGATGCAGGATGAAGTCAACAGAACCAGCAACAGCATGTAGAACACATACAGAACACTGCCAACACTAGGCGTGGTGATGCACGGCCCTGGTCCTGGTGGCTGTTGGATTCTGGGGACTTCAGTGAGGGAAAAGCACCAATATGGCCAGTCCCTGGGAGAAGGAGTTAGGGGATGGGTGAAAAGGAAGAAAGGGAAGGAGGGAGGGAGGGAAGGAAGGAAGGAAGGAGAAGGAAGGAAGGAATTGCAAAATTATCCTAAAGAAGAGCTATGAGAAGATACCTCCCCCAATCCTTGAGGTGAGGGGGTGCAGTGGGGAACATGTAAAAATGAATTAGTTTTACTTTATTTTTTTCTTTAAAAAATATTTTTTAAAAGAAATGGCTCTCTGAGAAGGGAATGGGATGGGGAAATCTAGGTAATGTACAAAATGGAAAATAACAGTACAGAGGCTCTATCTCCAGGCAGCTAAAGGTCTTTCTTTGAGCTTAGCCATGTGAGAGCGAGAGAAGTCTCTCTTGGTCTCTTTTACTTGCTTGATGAAACTTTTCAACTCTTCAGGAACCCTGCATGAACCATTGAAAACAACTATTTTGCAGTGTTAAAATTCAGTTCCCTTGTATAAGCCATGAAGGTGTGGAAGATGAACAGAGTTTATTTTAAAAGTATATTTCCTTTGCCTTTTCCTGTCTGCAATAAAGCATGTTTTCACATTTTTTGGTTTTGTTTCTTTGATGGTTATGTGATTTCTTTGATGTGGGCATGCCTCTCTCTGGGGTGGTAGATGTCAGTCCCTTCATACTGTCCTCTCTGTGCTATTCTGCCTTATGTTTCCCTATAAATCCTCTATAACAAATCTCCTCAACACGCTGGAGCTGTGTCCTCTATTGTACCAATGGGTCGCTGCACTTTTCTGGTTCTACACCCCAATAATGTCTTAGATGCCACTTTTCTGATTTATTGTTGACAATATTGTTAATTGTTTTCTTTTTCCTTTTTTAAAATTCAATTTTCTTTTTATTTTCAGTTCCAAGTTCTCTCCCTCCCCTCCCTACTGAGAAGGCAAGAATTACAGTATCCATTCTAGGTATGAAGTCATACAGAATGTATTTTTGCAATAGTCATGATGTTTTTTTGGGGGGGGTGGCACAAGAAAATGTAGGAAAGAGAAAAAATAGGCTTCCATTTGTATTGTGAGTCCATTGGTTCTCTATGTGAAGGTGGATGACATGCTTCTTCTTGAGTCCTTGGGAATTGTGGTGGTTCATTGTGTTGATCAGAATTACTGAGTCTTTCACAGTTGATTATCTTGACAAAATAAATGTACTGCATAAATTCTTGTCACTTCACTCTGCATCAGTTCATATAAGTCTTCCCAGATTTTCCTGAAACCATCCTGTTCATCATTTCTTATAGCACACTAGTATTCCATCACATTCATGTACCATAACTTGTTCACCCATTCTCCCAGTTGATGATCATCCTCTTAATTTCCTCTTTGCCACCACAGAAAGAGCTGCTACAAATATTTTTGGTTTCATATGGGTCATTTTCCTTTTTATTTGGTTTCTTTGGTGTATAGAACTAGTAGTAATATTATTGGGTCAAAGGGAGCTTGGGGGCATGGTTCCAAATTGCTTTCCAGAATGGTTGGACCAGTTTATAGCTCCACTAATAGTATGTTAGTGTGTATGTGTGTGTGTAGTATACATAAATTTTTTTTCCCCAGAATTTGTCATCTTCCTTTTCTTAGTCAATCTGATGGGTGTGAGGTGGTATGTTGGAGTTGTTTTAATTTATGTTTCTCTAATTATTGATTTATTTTTTCATACCTTTGATTTCTTCCTCTGAAAAAAATGCCTGTACATATTCCTTGACCATTCATCGACTGGAGAATGACTCTTATTCTTATAAATCTGACTCAATTCTTTATATATTTGAGAAATGAGACCTTATCAGAGAAACTTGCAACAAAATTTCCTCCAAGTTTCCTGTTTTTCTTCTAATTTTAACTGCATTGGTTTTGTCTATACAAAAACTTTGAAATTTTATGTAGCCAAAATTATCCATTTTGTGTGCTGTAAATCTCTCTCTCTCTCTCAACCAATCTGTCCCTCCCTTAATTCCCTTTTGACAAAATGTTTTTTAAAACTTAGAAAAATAAAGGTGTCAGTAAACAGTTGTATAGTCCAGCAAAACAAATTCACACATTGGTCATGTCCGAACATCTATGCCTCTTCTGTACTTTAAGTTCATCACCCTTGATCAGAAGGCGAGTGAGATATTTCATCTTTATTCTTTTGGACTTCTGACTCCTTACTGCATTTCTCAGAGATCTAAATTCTTTCAAAGTTGTTTTTCTTTATGATGTTCTTATTGTATAAATAGCTCTCCCAGTTTTGCTCAATTTAATCTTCCCAGTTTCCTCTGAAACTTTCCATTTTATTATTTCTTTATTTATCATTTATTTACTATTAATGAATGAATGAATGAATTTATTTATTTATTATTTCTTATGACCAAATTGAGTCAAAGAGGAGGCACATTTTAGAAACTTTGAGGGCATATCTCTAAAATTCCTTTCCAGAATGATTGGACTATTCACAACTCCACCAAGAGTACATAGCCACTCCAATGGAAGTCATTTTCCCTTTTGTTCATCTTTGCCAGTCTAATGGATATGAGGTAGAACCTCAGGGGTGCTTAAATATGCATTTCTTGAATTATTAGTAGATTAGTGCATTTTTTAAATTTTTAATTATTGATAGCTAGCGTTTCTTCCTTTGAAAATTACCAATTCATATTCTTTGACCATTTATTTAATGGGGAATAGCTCTTTGTTTTATAAATTTGAATCAACTCCTTATATATCTTGGGAATAGGACATTTATCTGAGAAACTTGCCACAAAGATTTTCCTTAGTTTTCCAGCCTCATTTTTACTACATTAAGTAGGTTTATACAAAAAACATTTAAATTTTCATATAATCAAAACTCTTCATTTTATCTTGTGTAAGATATTGTTTATCAGTCATCAGCTCTTCCCCCATCCAGAGAAACAAGATAATTTCTTTCTTACTCCTCTGATTTGTTTATGATGTGACTTTTTATATCTGCAGTATTATATCCACTTGGAATTTACTTCAGTAGGTGGTACGAGGAGTTGGTCTAAACCTAATTTCCGCCCGATAACTACGCAGTTTTCCTAGCAGTTTTTTCCCTCAGTAATTAGTGTCTTTGGGTTTATTGAACACTACTGCTACAATGTTTGTTGGTTTCTGTATATCAGTATTCATTTATATATAATTTACATACATATAAATATATATTAATATATAAAAATATATTTTTATATTTATTATATTATTATAGAATTATAATTATATACTTATATAATTAATTCTATTATATATTAATTATATATTGATATAGTAAATATATTAATTATGTAATATATTATATAATAATTACATAGTATATAATAAATATATATTATGTTTATATGTAAAATATATATTTACATATGATAAATAATTTATATTTATATAGCTAACTAGCATTTATATAGCACTTGAAGGTTTGCAAAATGCTTTACAAATACTAGCTAATTTTCACAACACCCTGGGAGGTAAATACCATTATTATCTCCATTTCACTGGTGAAGAAATTGAGATTCCCAGAGATTAAGAAGCTTGCTCAAAGTCACACAGTTAGTAAGAATCCAAGCCTGGGATTTGAACTCCAGTCCCCTGATTCCAGGTCCAGCACTCTATACACTTTGCCATCTAATTGTATGTTTAATTCATTCCCTGGATCTACCTCCCTGTCGTATTTAACCAGCACCACATTATTTCAGTGAAATACAGTTTGGTAATACCTACTAAGAGAAGCCCATTACACTTTTTTCATAACTACCCTTGAGATTCTGGACCCTCTTCCTTTATATGACTTGGATTATTTTTTCTAAGCTTTACAAAACACCCCTTTGGTACTTTGATTGTCATAGCACTAAAAAAGTACCTTAAATAGTATCATTTTTATTATATTAGCTTGATCTACTTAGAACAATTTATGCTTCTCAGTTATTTAAGTCTGTTTTTATTTCTGAAAAGAGCATTTCGTAGTCAGATTCATATTGTCCCTTGAGTGAAACGTGGTAGCTACATTGCAAAATACGTTATAGCTTTTTTGGTTGTTATTTATAATGAATTTTCTTTTTCCAGCTCTTCATTTGGTTGATTACATTCAGAAATACTGATGATTTATATGGGTTTATTTTATATCCTATAACTTCGCCGAAGTTATTTCAATTAATTTTTACTTAATGTTCTGGGTTCTCTATGTACACTATCTGTTCCATCTGCAAAAAGGGATGATTTTGTTTCCTTTTTGTCTGCAATTTTGATTCCCCTTTCATGGCATGCCCCAGCCTTCTCCATACATGCCCTACACCTTTCCTTTGACCTTTGGACTACTTGTAATTTAAATGTCTTAAGATTATCAAGTTTTATAGTTCAAGAAAACAACCCAGGGTGATATCAAAATGGGGAGTTTTGGCAACAGTGAATAACTGAGGATCCTTGAGAGCTGTGGGCTTTTTTTTCTTTTTCTTTTGCCCTGGCATCTGATTCTTGGAAATAAGTGTAGACAGCAGGGGTCACTGTGGAGCAAAGTTTGGCTGGGCACTCTTAACTCCTAGCCTCCAAGAGTAGGAGCTGATGCCTTCCACAACATACCTTTCTCCTCCTACTTGGTGCCCAGAGACGTGACTTTCCCTTTGGGCCCATTCTCTATGCTATCAGCTCTGATTTGAGGTTTGATCAAGGCACATGCTAAGATCCCAGACTCTAGTTAAAGCAAACTTTAGCCTGGAGGCAAATTGATTTCATCCACTTAAAAGTCCCTTCCACTCCTCTCCTCTACCCCCTTCCCTCTCCCCTCCCCACTCTCCCATCCTCTCCTCTCCTCCCTCCTCAATGAAAGACATTACCATACAGCAAATTCCTATCACATGTAGAACCCTGGAGCTTCTAGGCAGGAGAAACCCTACTATTTGCTTAAATTTTAATTATATCCAACTAGTTACTAGCATCCTTCATTTTACCTTTCACGGTCCACAATTAACATAACTGGCATGCTTTCAAATCAAAGCTATAAGCAGGCCTGAGGCACAGAACACAAGTTAGGAGTAAAAGAAGGGGTAGAGCGAACTAGAGGGAGAAGGGGCATTTGAAGTTTTTCATTGATTATTGCTGTCTCTGGGAGACAAACAGTGTAGTCAGTCATGGATTCAGCTGGGAACCTGACTTGGCTGAACATGCAGTCACCTCCACAGCATGCCCTTAATTCCCCCTCAACACACAAGCAGGGCCATGAAAGGAGAAGAGGGCAGCGTTCCAAGGAAGGTGGTCTAGACTAAGGAGGAGCCAGAAGTGGCAATCCTGTCCTTTCGGTCATCGGTACCTGAGAGCTTTGAGAGGCAGGAGAAGAAAGCTTGAATGGATTCATCAGGTGAATGGATAACCTTGAGATCCTACTGGGTGCTTCTGGGAATGGACCTGGGAACTGGAATTTTCTTGGTTGAATGGGAAAATGAGGTTATTCTGCTAATGTTGGCTTTCTAAAACACACTTTTCTACAAGTTTAATAGAAAAAAGAGTTAAGGAAGGAGCATCTAACACTAAATTGTAGGCGCTGAAATTCTACAAGAATTGCCAACATACAAGTTCTCCTTTCAGAGAGGATCTAGGAATAGTGTCGGTTTAAAGAAAACAAAATGAGGATAAATTCCCTGGACAAATACCATTTTCTTTTTGGAAAAGGAGGACAATATCATATTTCAGAGTAAGTCAGAGAATGAGTCTCATATTTAATAGTTATATTGGAACAGTGAGAAATCATGAACATGGCAATTTGTTTTCAGAAATTGACCAAAAATGATTTTGAATATATTTTATATTTGAAATGTAATTACCTTCTTTAATTTTAAAAATCCCATATTTGTTGAATCATTTAACCCTTGAAATAAAGGAATTTTGTAGTCTTAAAAATAAGGTGAGAATAAACTAGGTGTTTTTTGTGTTCATTGTTTCCTTAACACTCTGAACATCTCATCCTCTGACATCCCCTTTCATTTCACTTTCAGTCTTTCCTAACATCATGGGCTTTTCTGATGAATCCCATCTTCTCATTATGTGACCAAAATATTTAAACTTCAGCTTGAGTATTTAGTCCTTCCAGTGAATAGTCTGAATTAATTTCTTTATTGACTGATTTGATCTCCCTGTTTTCCAACAGAGTCTCTAAAGTCTTCTCCAGCACAATATGATAGCATTGATTCTGCAGCTGTCAGCTTTCCTTAGAGCTCAACTTTCTAGTCGTACATTGCTACTGGAAAACCATAGCTTTGCTTCTATAGACTTTTGTCAGTGGAGCAGTATCTTTGCTCTCCAGTGTACTGTTCAGGTTTCCTTCCAAGGAGTAAGCATCTTTTAATTTCATGGCTGCAGCTCTGTCCTCAGTGATCTTTGAGCTCAAGAATACAAAGTCTGACAGTGCTTTAATTTTTTTCTCCCTCTATTTGCCAGGAAGTGATGGGACCAGTTACTGAGATTTTAGTTTTTTGATGTTAAGTATCAAGCTAGTTTTTACACTCTCCTTTTTGACCTTTATCAAAAGGCTTCTTAATTCCTCTACACTTTCTACTATCATAGAAGTATCATTTGCATATCTGAGATAGTTGATATTTCTCCTGGCAACTGTAAGACTGGTTTTTGATTCATCCCATCTGGCATTTCATATGACGTATTCTACATACAAGTTAAATAAAGAAGTTGATGACATACAGCTTTGCTGTTCTCCTTTTCCAATCTTAAACCCATCAGTAGTTCTATGTTAGCTTCTAGACGCACATACTTTTTCCTCATGAGATAAGTGAGATGATCTGATACTTCCAACTCTTCGAGTATTTGCCACATTTTGTTGTGATCCACAGTCAAAGACTTCAGGGTAGTCAATGAAGCAGAAGTAGATGTTTTCCTGGAACTCCCATGCTTTCTCCAAGTCCAGCAAATGTTGACAATTTGGTCTCTAGTTCCTCTGCCTCTTCAAAAACCAGCCTGTTCTGGTAATTCTTGGTTCCCATATTGCTGAAATCTAGACTGCAGAATCTTAAGCATATCCTTGCTGGTATGTGAAATGAATACAATGGTACTATGGACATTTCTTGACCTTGCCTTTCTTTAGGACTAGGATGTAAACTGATATTTTCCAATCCAGTGGTCACTGTTGAGTTTTCCAAATATGTTGACATATTGAGTACAGCATTTTAACAGTATCATCTTTTAGGATTCTAAATAGCTTAGCTAAAATTATGTTGCCTTATTGTTAACAACACTTCCCAAGGCCCACTTGGTGTCAGTCTCCAGGATGTCTGACTCTAGATCAGTAACCACACCATTGTGGTTATTGATCATTAAGATCGTCCTTGTATAGTTCTTTTGTGTTTTTCTTGCCATCTTTTCTGCTTCTGTTAAATCGCTGTCATTTTTTCTTTTATTGTGTCCATTTTTGCATGAAACATTCCCTTGATATCTCTAATTTTCTTGGCAAGATCTTGTCTTCCCTATTCCATCGTTTTCTTCTATTTCTTTGCATTGCTCATTTAAGAAAAATCTTACCTCCCTTTGCTATTCTCTGGAATTCTGCATTCAGTTACTTATATCTTTTCCTTTCTCCCTTCCCTTTCCTTCTCTCCTCAGTTATTTGTAAAGCCTCATCAGACCGCCATTTTGCTTTCTTGCTTGTCTTTTTCTTTGGGATTTTTTTTGTGGCTGTCTCCTGCTCCATGTTACCAGCATCTGTCCGTAGTTCTTCAGACCTTCTATCTATCAGATCTAATCTAATCATCACCTACATTTCATATATGTATGACCTATATGGTCTGATGGTTTCCCTGCTTTCTTCGATTTAAACCTGAATTTTGCAATTAGAAGCTCATGATCCGAGCCACAGTCAGCTCCAGGTCTTGTTTTAACTGTGTAGAGCTTCTCCACCTTTGGCTGTAGAGCATATAATCAATCTGATTTCTGTGTTGACCATCTGGTGATGTCCATGTGTAGAGTCACCTTTTGGGTTGTAGAGGAAGTATCTTTGCTCTGGCCAGCGAGTTATCTTGGCAAAACTCTATTAGCCTCTGCCTTGCTTCATTTGGCACTCCAGGGCCAGACTTTCATGCTATCCCAATTATATTTGATTTCCTACTTTAGCACTCGTTAGTACCACAGCTAATGGTAATTGTTCTCACCTCCTTCCCAGGAGCCTATTGGACACCTTCCAAGCTGAGAGACTCATCTTGTGGTGGCATCTCTTTGATCATTTTAGTACTGTCCATGGAGTTTTCTTGGCAAACATACTGGAGTGGTTTGCCATTTCCTTTCCCGGTGGATCACCTTTAGTCAGAACTCTCCACTGTGCCCTGTCCATCTTGGATGCATAGTTCATAATTTCATTGAGTAACACAAGCCCCTCTGCCATGACCCATCTCCCCCTCTGGAAGGGGTATGTATGATAATGGCAATTTCTGGAAGGCAGTGTGGAGCAAAGGGGCTGAGATTAATTATGTCGTAATTATTCATTATTCTTTCAGGGATCTTTTACTTTACTCCTGCCTCCCTGTTTTCTCCTCAATACCTCACCCCTGCTGCCCCTAAGCCTCCTCCTCCAAACCAGCAATCCTCTAGGGTTGGCTTCCTTTTCTTCTATTCTATTCTATTCTGAGAGGTAGAATCATGTTACATCAAACTACACCTGATAATGCTCTATGACTTGCCAGGTTATTTTCCAGTGATTCATGGGAAATCTTTTGAACTGCAAGAATGGATATTTTGATTGGAGTCGGGGGCGGGGGGGATTTTTCTGGGGAAGGCAGACCTTGGTAGAACTGGATAGTATGAGAGCAGTAGGTACCTACCAAGCAAGAGATGTGTATCTGAAGTCAAGTGAGTGCCCAGAGAAGGAGAGGAAGGGGACCAAAGACAAACCTGCCCAAAGGCCTGAGTGGCTGGTAACCATGGTTCCACTCTGGGCCACTGAAGATCACCTCCCATTCTACAGTTAGCCAGTTGTGATTTCCTGTGTCTGGTGGTATGTAATGACACATTAAAGACCCAGATGCCTTTTCCTCCATGGCCCCCATGAACAATGTCTCAAGTACTTTGCCTTGTGCTCCATGGAGGTCAGGTAGCCTCACTCAGGAAAATAATGAGGATGATAACACCAGTAACAACGGTGACCCCTAGGGTAGGGTCATTCCCTTTTACATACCCACAAAGTCATCAGTTCCTCCTGCTTGTTGGACAGGAAGGAGACTCTGTCTTGGCAAAGCAGAATGCACTTCAGGGCTCTTCACATGAGTTTCCATGTGTTCCCTAGAAACAAGAGAGTTTTCTTCAAGCTTCTGGAGATGGCTCCTCTAAGGCCATGAACAAATTCATTACCACCCTTGCTTCTTGCCCTATCTCTAGGACCTAGAATAGCCTTGAGCATAGTAGGTATTTAACTAATGATTTTTGAATGGTTAATGGGGAAATATGTTTTGCATGACTTCATATGTATAATGAGTATCTTATTTCTTGCCTTTTCAATGTGTGGGGGAGGACCAGGAAGAAGGAACTGAAAATAAAATTAAAATTAAAAGCAAGCAAACAAAAAAAAAACCCTTAAGTAATAGTTGAATTGAGCAGCTCAGTCCCTGTGCCTGAGGAACATTGGCAATGAAGTGGCATTGAAGGAAATAAACCTGGGAAGAGGAAGTATGAAGAGAAGTACCCCTTGCTGAGATAACACAGGTTGTTTTTAAATCAAGGTCATTTTAATTTTTCTATATCATATTTTTTTCACTCAATGACATGTTGAAAACAATTTTTAACATTTTTAAAAAAGTTTTGAATTCCAAATTCTATCCCTCCTTGCTCCTACCCACCCATGCCCTTCCTGAGACGATAAGCCGATACTGATGATACATGTGCAATCATATAAAACACTCTAGTCATTTTATTAGTTATTTTGTACAAGAAGACTCAAATAAAAATTAAAAAGCATGAAAGAAAGTAAAAAAGAGGATGCTTCAGGCTGTATTTTTTTTTTTTTAACTAGGTAAAAGAGGCCATTCTTTTGCCTCATTTCTCACCTAACCTTCATCACTGTATGGGCACTGCCCCAGTCAAAATGAGACCTAGAAAAGACCTTAACTTAAAATGACAGAGATCTCCCACCACATCCAGGGCCATCTCCAGTCATCCTGATCTATATCTTGCCACTGGACCCAGATGACTCCAGAGGTGAAAGTGAGGCTAATGACTCTGCACAGCCCTCCCTCACTTAAATCCAATTCACTTGCAAGTCATGATATCATGGTCCCCTTTGAGAACGAAGGACTGACAACATTCAGACAGCATCCCTTCTTTCAATGGAGGTTGATAGTAAACTTCCTCATTACTCCCTTGGGATTGAATTAGATCAATGTATTCACAATTCTTCCTCTTATAATATTACTATTACTGGGCATAGCATTCTCCTGGTTCACTTTGCATCAGTTTGTGTAAGTTATCTCCAGGTTTTTCAGAAATCATCCTGTCATTTCTTATCATATAATAATATTCTGTTACAATCACATACCACAGCTTGTTTACACATTCCCCGATTGGAGAGCATCCCTTGGATTTCCAATTCTTAGCCACCACAGAAAGATCTGCTATAAATATTTTTGTACAAATTGGCCCTTTTCCCTTGTTTTGTTTTTTTAAAGTCTTTTGGATATAGACGTAGCAGCGTCGGATCAAAAGGTACACACAGTTTTGGACATAGTTCCAAATTACTCTCCAGAATGGCTAGATCAGCTCACAACTCCAGCAAGTGTATATTAGTGTCCAGATCCTCTATATTTATATCCAGATCCTGTATATTTTCCCAGATCCTCTCCAACACTTATCTTTTCCTTTTTTATAGTATTAGCCAATCTGATAGATATGAAGTGATACCTGAAAGTTGTTCTAATGCGCATTTCTCTAATGAATAGTGATTTAGGGCATTTTTTCATATAACTATAGATAGCTTTGATTTCTTCATTTGAAAACTTCCTGTTCCTATCCTTTGACCAGTTGGAGGAATTTGATTCAATTCGCTATATATTTGAGAAATAAGGCCTTTATCAAGGATGCTTGTTGCAAGACTTTTTTCCCCAAGCTTTCAGCTTTTCTTTAATTTTGACTGCAGTGGTTTTGTTTGTGCAAAAACTTAAAAATTTTATATAATCAGAATTAGCTATTTTACAGCAGGTTTTTAAAAGCATTGAGGAAATAAGTTTCAACATATCTGAAAGAGGGGAATTAATTGAACTTAATAATAGGCAAGATTAGATGGGAATAAGCTTTTTTCATTTTTAATGTGTTTTCATTTTGTTAAATATTTCCTAATTACATGTAAAAAAAATTTAACCTTAGTTTTTTTAAAATTGAGTTCCGAATTCTCTCTGTCCCTCCTGCCTGTTCCCCCCCTTGAAAAGCAATAGGTTATTAATGATATGTGTGAAGTCATGCAGAGTTGCTTGCCCTATCAGCCAGGACTGGCATTTCTTAGGCACCCACTGTGTGCCAGCCTTTGCAGCTACGACCTCATTTGATGGTGGGGGGTAGGCGCCATCGTTGGGTAAACCGGGGTGACAGGTTAAGTGGCCCCTCCAGGTCACGGGGGGGGGGGGCCGGTAAGTGTCTACATCTGAACTCAGGTCCCGCCCCGCGCCCCCAAGAGCAGGCTGTGGGCACTACGGCGCCCCCTGGCGGCACGATGCCCTGCGCTCGCTCTCCCGGGGGCACAAACTCTTTAGGTGCCCATGACAGGCTAAGGGATAAGGGAACAGGCACACTTTTGCGGATGACTTTCCCTGGCAGAGCCCAGTGCCACGTGGTGTGGAGGCGGAGGCCCTGGGTTCGAATTCGAGCCCTTTCCAGTGCCCGGCTCCGAATGGCTGGGCCAGGAAGGGGCGCCCTCCTCGGCGCGGGGGGCGCAGGGTTCCAGGCTCCGAGCTGGGCATGGAATGCCGATGCCGTTGGGGGCGGTGGCACCGGAACGTCGAGGGCCAGGGAGCCGAGGAGGTATGGCAGACCAAGCGGGAAAGGTACGGGCCTGGCCGGGGGCCCTGGGGAAGGCCGGGAGGGCCGCGGGAGCGGGGGCGGGGCTGAGCGGCGCCCGCGGACCGGCCGCGCCCCACGGCGGGCCCCTCCCCCCCGCTCCGGGCCCCTCCCCTCCGCCCAGGGCGCCCGACCGCGCCCTGGGGTCGGCGGGGCGGGGCCCTCCGGCTGCGCTCGTCTTCCTCGCTCGCTCCCACTCCTCCCCGCCCCGCCCTTCGCCCCCCAGCTCTGCTCTCGGCCGGCGTCCCCGGCGGCGGGGGAGGGGAGGAGGGGAGGGGGGGGGAAGTGGAGCGGGCGGCCGTTGGTCGCGCGCGCGCCGCCGCCGCCCCCCCTTTCCGAACTCCCTCGCCTAGCGAGCGGGCTCCCCGACCGCGGGGATTGGCCGCCCCCCGCGCGCCGCCCTTTCCGCCGCTCTCATTGGCCGGCGGTGGCGCGGAGCGCCGGCTGCGATTGGCTGGCGCGCTGCGCCTGCGCGGCGGGGTTCTCGTCCGCCCTCCATTCCAGGGGAGGACGGCCGTCAGGGCGGACGTCTCGCTCGTCGCTCAGGGAAAGGCGGGGGTCCGAGCTCTTGGCCGGGGGCGGCGGCGCCATGAAGATCTTTGTGGGGAACGTAGACGGGGCGGACACGACTCCGGAGGAGCTCGCGGCCCTCTTCTCGCGCTTCGGCACCGTCATGAGCTGCGCCGTCATGAAGCAGTTCGCTTTCGTGCACGTGCGCGAGGCCGCGGGCGCGCTGCGCGCCATCGAGGCCCTGCACGGCCACGAACTCCGGCCGGGGCGCGCCCTCGTGGTGGAGATGTCGCGTCCGCGGCCTCTCAACACTTGGAAAATTTTCGTGGGGAACGTGTCGGCCGCGTGCACGAGCCAGGAGCTGCGCAGCCTCTTCGAGCGCCACGGGCCCGTCATCGAGTGTGACGTGGTCAAAGGTAACGCGGGGGCGCGCCCGGGGGGAGCCGGGGCCAGGACCCGCGGGGGCGCGTGTCGGGGCCGCGCCCGTCGGCGTCGGCGGCGAGGACGCTTTAAGCCGGTGACCTGCGGGGGGATGGGGGTGCGTGTGCGCGGCGGGGGCACGCCTTCCCCTCCCCCTCTTCCCGGGGCGGGGTGGGGTGGTCGCGGAGCGGTCGGAAAGTGTGGGGAAGTGACGGGTACACGCCGGATCTGAAGGCGCGGGGGCCGGCCCCCTTTCCCCCTCTCCCCCCGCCCCCTTCGGACGTCGGTCAGAGGCCAGGGGTGAAAGGTCAGGGCTCTGGGCCCACCCTCCCGCCGGTTCCATGCAGACGAATGCGCCGGAGCGCAAGGTAACGGGGCCCTGAAGTCTCTAAGGAGCCGGGCCTCCCCCGGAGCCCAGCTTTGCAGCCACGGACGTGCGGGGAGAGGAGGGGCCCCGTTCTGTAAACTGGAGCCTAGCTCCCGGGACGAGATATGCGAGCTGTAAGTCACGGTTCAGTGCCTGGGGCCTTTGTTGCCCTTCACCTCCTTCCGTTCGAGGAGGCTGCCCCAATTAACCGGAATGATTTGCTTTTCCAGTCATCTGCTTGGGGTGGCTTAAAGCTCAGTAATATTCTCACCTATACAGCCGATATTCTTTTTTTTTATAAATGCTTATTTATCTTTGAACTTATGTAGTATTTTATGTTTTTCCACCATATGTAAAAACAGTTTTTAACATTTGTTTTTAAGACTTCGAGTTCCAAATTCTCTCCCTCCCTCCACACCCCCCTCATTGAGAAGGCAAGCAATTCGATATAGGTTATTCGTGTGTAGTCATGCAAAACATAGCCATAATAGTCATGTTGTGGAAGAAAACATAGATCCAAAAAAGCCTCAGAAATAAGAAAAAGAAACATGCTTCAGTCTGTATTCAGGCACCACCAATTCTTTCTCTGGGGATGAATGACATTTTTCATCATGTCTTTCAGAGAGGTATTGGATCATCGTATGGCATAGCAGATATTCTTGTGTAATTCAGGCAGTCCCCATTTGCTGCTTTGTTTTAGAGTGGACAGTTTGTCCAGAGTTAACGTCATCTTTGGCAGGAATTGTGTAATTCAGCATCTTTTCTAGATGGGCTCAGGTTAGCTTCTCGTGATCATGTGCGGAAGTCACAATAATTTTCTTAGATCTCAGAAGAGAGGGAGGTGGGATGTATTGGGACTCATAGAGAGAAATGTTAGGGAGAGAAACTCTCTGTGATTGCTGGGATCTGCTGGTTTGGTCCAGGAAGGTTCCTCCTTGGTGGATCGGGTGCAGATTTCATTTGGCCCTCTGCTTCTGAGCAGGAAATAGCCTTCTCATTCTACGTTAATATTGCATTCTATTTTCCTCAATTCAGGTTATGGAAGTCCAGGAATATCCGGATCCAGGCCCTTCTGCCAGGGGTTGTGGGGAAGGCTATGGGGTTTGCAGTTTGCTTTTGTTCTGAAGGAAGGACTTGAAGGAAGTTGGGAGTCTGACTGTGGCTACTGTTGGTTTTTACTTGATGTCAGAACTGCTGCTTCTGCAGGGTAGGCTCTGAGTGGAACTGAGAAATTGGGATCTTTGAGATTAGAATTGCTGTGGAATTCATGGGATCAAAGAACCTTCTTTGCTCAGTGCCTTCTCAAAAGCCAGGTAGCACAGGGAATGTAATTGCATCATTCACTACTGCTTGCTTAGACTGAAAAGAAGTGGGGGGCTGGGAGGCACCTGCGATTTCTTGTCTGTGCACCTACAAGCAGAAATGTGTTTATTTCCATGTCAGGTATTTTGGAAGTATTTATTCGTAATAGGGACTCTTATTGGTAAATTGTTTGATTTAATCAAGAAAGATATATGGGAGCCTCTTAAATACTGGAGACAAGAGGAAGAATCCTCTTCCATGACTCCATGGAATCCTTTTTCCTTTGGCTGAGAACAGAAGTTTGGACAGGAAATGTGGGAAGGGAGGAGGCAATGTAGAAGATGGCTAGGAAAGAGGAAATGGTTTTTCATCATCTCCTACTACATTGACCCTCATCTTTACCATTTAAAAACCAAAGACCTACCATTTTGGGGGGAGTTGGTCCTTCTTTAGTGCAGCCTGTGGCCTGGGTGCAGGAAGAAAGAGGAAGTAGCTTGGTGACCATGACTCAGTATATTACAGGGGCAGTTCTGGCTGCCCAGAGAAGTGGGGAACTTGAATTGGCCTCTATCTTCAAGACCCGTCATCAGTCTTTGAGAAGCATAGGCGGATTCTGAGGAAATATTACTCTCACTTTACACTTAGGACCCACTGAAGAATGATAGTCATTGTGCCTTAGTAGCTGAGGGAATTGTGCAGTGATGCTGGGAAGCCAGGATTGCTTATTTTCCCTAAGCAAAATGAGTCTTCTCAAAAGTTGTCCATATCCCATCTAATTTGGAGCTGGGGCTCTTGGTGATCCTTGACTTTTTAGGTTTTTTTTCCTTATTGTGTTCTTGGAGAAACTAGAATATGGTCTTTTCTACTGACCCCAGGACTTTTCTTTAGAGTGGCTTTCTTTCTTGAGACTAGTCAGGCCTGTAGCTCCCTGGGCCAGCCAGCCAGATGCTTTTTATGTGCTTCTCAGGAGCCCTGTGCAGATGGGATTTGATTGTAATCCGGTGATTTTTTTTTTTTGTCCAGTTGATTTTTAATGTGGTATTTCATGTGGATTTCAAGGTAGTTTGCAACCTGACTTAATTTTTTTTTTTTTATTAGTGGACGAAGTGGGACTATAATTAGGGGACCTGGGCTTAAAACTTCCTAGTGCTTACTGGTTGCTTTTGGCCAGTTGCACCCACATCAGGCCTGATTAGATAAGAGATGTCCTGGTGATTCTCATTCAGGCTATATTTCTCTCTACCTTGCGGCAACTGGCTTGCTCTGCTCTCAGATTCTTTTCCCCACTTTTCCCCTTCCCCACTTCTGCTTTCTGATACCTCACCTTTCCTTAGGCCAGCTTTGAGTGCCTTCCTCTTTCCTCTCCCCTGTGTGTGAGGTATTTCTCTTCTCAGAGAGAGGAGAGCTTGTGTTTTATCTGGTTGAATGGTAAGGACCACTGGGTCTGGCTGTGGGGTGTGAAGACAGAGGTTTGTTTTCCTTGATTTTATTGTTCTGTTACCTCTGTTGGGTTCTAAGATTGAAAGTACAAGTCCTCTGCCTCTTTGCTAGAGAGTTCATATCTGGAGGGAATTTTCCCAAACAAGCATGGGGGAGCTTGTACATACAGTATAATATGGCTCTTTTTAAAATGTTTAAGTATTCCTTAGTTCAAGGCAGATTAGACAGATGGGGCAAGGTCAGGAGACTTTCTCAAGGTCACTGGTGGTGCTCCTGAAGCCCACTCATCCTCCTAGTCTCCAGTGCCATTTAGGTTATTCCATGGAGGCGTTTCCTTGGGAGTTGCATTAGAGTTTTGATGGTCTTGTGTTTGTTTGGAGCAGAAAATTCCATTGTATTTGTGCACTGATAAAGTTCCACATTATGATCAGTTTAAAAAGAAGTGGGTACCTTGCCTCTGTTCCTGATGTAGGAGGCAGTGAGCAGACTTCATTCCTGTATCTTCCCAGAGACAGAGTGGGCTGTCAGGATTTCTCTGACTCCTTTCTCTCTAGCCTACTACTTTCCCCATACCTTGTTCCTCTGGTCCCTAGTGCTGGTGGAGTCAGATTCATTCTTGGAAAGTGGTCTGATGTCATCTCCCCAGTGACCAGTGCCATGGTCCTGAGTGCCCCAGATGAGGGGAAAGAGCACCAAGTGCTTTGAGGACTCTCATGGTTTCAGCCACCACAATGATTGGGACTTGTCAGATCAGAAGTCTCCTGTAGATCAATCTTCAGTGTCACAGAGGCTTAATGTGGGAACAGGTTTATCTTGGTGTTGGGAACAGGAAATGGCAAAGCAGGCATGAGCCTGGAGTAGAGGGGTGCTTGGACTTTATTTCCTACACTTTCTCCATCTCCTTTGGTTTGCTTACTATGTGACCCTCTTGTCCTCATGTCTTAGCCTATGGGAGCAAGTGAGAGGTTTTGGTCTGGGGTGTGCTGTCTTTGAGATTTCTGAGACCTCACTAATCAGAGCAGAAAAACCCTGGGATTGGATCCAGGACCCTTGGATTTAAGTCTAGCTCTGCTCCTCATTTGTTATCTAGCCATAGAAAAGTCAGGGCCTCATTTTCTTAATCTATAAAATAGAAACATTGATCCATGACTTCCTCCCTTAATAGGCTGCCGGGGGGAGGGGGGGGTGTTTTTGTAAAGTGCCTTACAGATGTGAGAAATTCTTGGTCACAGTCAGGTCATTCCTGGAATTGCTGGTTGCTGGTTACCCCTGTCCTTGCTCTAATCAGGCTCAGTGCCCTGCAGGGAAAAATAAGTGATTCTCAGCGTTTGAAAAGTGATGCCTGGGTATAAACTCAGGTGAGTGGCAGCTGTAAGAAGTCTGAGTCTAGAGCTTGTTGGGTGTGCTTTATTTAAAGATCCCATCTCTCCTTTGGTCTGATCTGACAGTTTAGGAAACTTTTTTATTCACAGTTTTGCTGGAATTCCTTTTACTATAGTTTCTTTCCCTTCCCTGAGGCTATTGGCAGCTTTCTGGCCTGGGCACTCTGCTGAATCTAGGAGAAAAGTTTTGGAAGCATATGGAAGTAACTGGCAGCAACCATTGTCATTGGGAGCGTGGGTGTGTGTGTGTGTGTGTGTGTGGGCGTGTGTGCATGTGTCCCCAGTTTGGGGCTTACCCCCTAACCGCTAATCCCTCTGTCTGCTGCTTTATCAGACTATGCATTTGTTCACATGGAAAAGGAAGCGGACGCCAAAGCCGCCATCGAGCAGCTCAACGGCAAGGAGGTGAAGGGCAAGCGCATCAACGTGGAGCTTTCCATCAAAGGTCAGAAGAAGGGGCCAGCCGGCCTGGCGGCCCCTGGGGAAAAGGCCAAGAAGCCAGGGGCTGGCGACACTGCATTCCCTGGGACTGGTGGCTTCTCTGCCACCTTTGATTATCAGCAGGCCTTCAGCAACAGCACTACGGGCTTCGATGGGCGGCCCCGGCAGCCCTCCCCTCCTTTCTATGGCCGTGACCGCAGCCCCCTGCGCCGCTCGCCTCCCCGAGCTTCTTATGTGACCCCGCTGACCGCCCAGCCAGCTACTTACAGAGCCCAGCCTTCAGTTTCCCTGGGGGCGGCCTATAGAGCACAACCCTCTGCTTCCTTGGGTGTTGCCTATCGGACCCAGCCCATGACAGCCCAGGCAGCCTCCTACCGGGCACAGCCTTCAGTGTCCCTGGGAGCCCCCTACCGGGCACAGCTGGCCAGCCCTGGCTCTCAGCCTGGGGGAGCTTCCTCACTTGGCCCCTATGGAGGTGCTCAGCCCTCTGCCTCAGCCCTTACCTCCTATGGGGCCCAATCAGCAGCAGCCTCTTCTCTCACCTCCTATGGTGCACAGGCCTCCTCCCTTGCCTCATATGGTAATCAACCAGCTTCCTATGGGGTGCGGGCTGCTGCCTCCTCTTATAATGCCCAGTCGGCTGCTTCCTCCCTGACCTCTTATGGGGCTCAGGCAGCTTCCTATGGGGCCCAGCCTGCAGCGTCCTCACTTGCCTATGGGGCCCAGGCAGCCTCCTATAACACCCAGCCTACCGCGGCCTCTTATAATGCTCAGCCCACGGCAGCCTCTTACAACGCCCAGTCTGGCCCATATGCAGCCCAGCCAGCTGCTTCCTATTCTGCCCAGCCTGCTGCCTACGTGGCTCAGCCGGCTACAGCTGCAGCCTATGCCGCCCAGCCAGCCGCCTATGCAGCACAGGCCGCTGGCCCCCTTGCAGGCTCCTATGGCGCCCAGCCAGTCGTCACAGCGCAGCTGAATGCATATGGAGCTCAGGCCACCATGGGCCTCTCTGGCTCCTATGGGGCTCAGTCAGCTGCAGCTACTGGCTCTTATGGGGCGGCAGCTGCTTATGGCGCCCAGCCCACTGCAGCAGCCCTGGCTGCTCCCTACCGCACTCAGTCGTCGGCCCCGTTGGGTTCTTCCTATGCTGCCCAACAGCAGCCTCCCCAGCCTGCTGCTGCTTCCTACCGGGGTCAGCCAGGTGCCACCTATGAGGGGGCAGGTCAGCCGTCCGCAGCCTACTTGTCCCTGTCCCAGGGGGCTGTTGCCAACGCCGCTACCAGCACCCCGCCGCCCTATGAACGTACCCGCCTCTCCCCACCCCGAGACAGCTACGACGATCCCTACAAAAAGGCCGCCTCCATCATGTCAAAAAGGTACTGTATGCCCCCAGGCTCTGCCCCATGGCTGGGGCCTTGGGCGCGGGGCTAAGGTTAGGATGGGAGGGAAGCTAGAGCCCATAACCCTCACATTCTCCCCTCACCCTGATGCTCCATGGGATGCCTTGAGGTCAAGTGGTAGGTCTTTTTGCAGCCTCTGATTTTAGATGTGGTTTTAGACAGGAACCATATGTGGCTTGATTTAGAGCCAGCCACTTAAGGCTATGAGAGGAGGCACCTGTCTGAGTCAGCCCCTGTGCCACTGCATACCATGTTGGTGAATTGGTCCCCGATCTTTCCTACCATCTTGAACGTCCCCTAGTATGTGGCATGGCTGTCCTGGCTGTGATAGCTGTGACTTTGAAGATGGGGAAGTTGAGGGCACATAGATCTGAATTAGTACCCTGGTGGTCAATACTGCGCCTGCTCTGGGGGACGTTGGGCATCTTGCTGGCATTCGCCGTTCCAAAGCAGCCAAACTTGGCTCTCCGTCCTGGACCTTTCACTGTGGGGTCTCCCCCCAGGTGTTTTTTGTGATGTAGTAATGAATGGTGGCCAGATAGCATCTTGGGCCTGGACCCTAAGGGAAGATGTCAGTTAAAGGCTTGATTCTCCTCCCCACCCCCTACCCTGAAGTTTATCCCAGATTGAATTTTTCTTGCCCTGTTAACAGCATCCCTGGGGGGTGGAAAACACTCAAATAAGACCCCTTTGTTGGAGACTTGCCTGGCTAGTCTAGCCCCTGTTTGTTCATGGTCAGTCTCCTGACACCATTAGCATCTCCCTCCCTACCCAGCTGGAGCTTCTTTCCTCGACAACTGTTTCATTCACCAACTGTCTTCTTCTCTCGACCAGGTATGGTTCCAACCGGCGCTTAGCCGAGCTCTCTGATTACCGCCGTTTATCAGACTCGCAGCTTTCGTTCCGCCGCTCGCCGACAAAGTCCTCGCTGGATTACCGTCGCCTGCCCGATGCCCATTCCGATTACGCTCGCTATTCGGGCTCCTATAGCGAGTACCTGCGGGCAGCGCAGATGCACTCTGGCTACCAGCGCCGCCTGTAGGGCTGTCCTGCGGGTGGGTGGGAGCAGAGTGAGGAAGAGATGGGGAGTGTGTGGGGGCCCGTTCGTTAAGAGCGAGTTTGATTCCCCTTTCTCCAGTGTGGTTCTGCCCCAGGCAGCCAAGTCTTTGTAGTGTTGCGGCAGTAACCTTTTCTTTTGTTCGTCCGCCTCAGCAGTAAGTCTTGCCTTTGGCTCCAGACGGTCGGCTCCCCCTCCCAATTCCTGTTCCCTACCCCGACCTTCCTCCTTTACCGAGCAGGAATTTCTCTTTACGTTTTTATCTTTTTCCTGAACTCCCTTGGATTTTTGTGCGCGGTGTTTGAGGTCGTCTGGACAGGAAGCAGCCCACGGCTGTGGTCAGCGGCGTCTTTTTCTTTTGAGAGATGAGGAAGGCTGGGGACAGGTCGGCCCCTTTGTCCCCTGTGCTCCCTTGACCCCATCCCTGCCTGCACGCCGCTTTGGAGGTGGGGTTCCTGGTGACTGTAAACAGAGCTGATGTTGAGCAGCACACACCCTGGCCCCTCCTTCCCATATTCCCCAAGTAGGGGGTGTTAGAAACCTCATTTTTTTCTTTCCCCTTTTGTATGGACTATGAATAAAACTTGGGGCAATTTGCAGTTTGGAAACCTGGTTGTCATTGTCTTGATTGAACTCAGTGTCACCAAGGAGCCAGTGGTGACATCCAGAAAGATATGGCAGCTAAAGTAAAGGAAATCCAAGGGGGCACAATCATTAGGCTGTAGGGCAAAGGGGGTCGTGGTTAGTCACCTGTTATTTCTATAGGAAGGTCACTAGGAGGTGAGCAACCTCCTTGGCACTCATGGCTTCATGGCATCTGTCCATGGGGTGACAGGAAAATGACCTGTATTTTGGGGTGGATGGGCAGGGGAAGGGATGGCATAGGGGGCAGCTGGCCTGGGCACCCTGCTTGCTTCAGTGGAGGGTCCCTGCTCCATTCTGCCACTGCCATCACCTGCACCTGCCTCCTAATTTTTCTGGGGCTCTGGAGTAGCCTTGTAGTGGCCTCTGGGCTTGATGTAGGTTTGGTAAGTGGGAAGCAGCAAGGACTGGAGAGTTAGAGTTTTTTTTCTAGCCTTGGGACCCAGGAAAAGGAGGCATCGTGCGGAGGAGGCCTCAGGACTTTGAGATTGGAGTCTGGCCAGGGGAAAACTTGAGCCAGATTTCCATTGCACCTAGGAGGGTGGAGAGGGGGCTTTCAGAAGGCCTTGTTGCTGTGGTGTGTGTTTGGGGATGCTGTCTCCCCCCAGCAGACAGTGTACTGGGATGACCTGTGGAGGCGGGAGCAGTCAGTGCTCGATCTCCTCTAGCTCAGGGGCAGGCTCTTCTATTGAGCTCTCAGGGCAGCGCAGGGCTGCCCTGGAACATCCAGGCTAGGATGCACTCCAGGACATTCTGGGCTTGATTCTCTTTTCCTGCTTGTTTGTACTCTTGTTTTTCCTTTATTCTTTGGAAGGGACCTGGGGATGAGTGACGTAGGGCGGGACAAGACAACTCATTCACTGAGCTTATTTGTAAGCCTTCATAGAGGGCTCAGGCTCTCAGTAGGTCTGGTGGGTTGTGGATTTTATTTTTATACACTGGAACATTGGAGGGTTGGGTGTAGTTCTAGGATTGAAACAACATTTCTTTCTTGTCACTCAGATTGCCTGTCTTCTCTCTTTTCTCCCCTGGTGGGGGGAGGGGGCAGTGTCTTCATTGACTGTCCTCATTGCAGCTCAGGGCAAATAATTACCTGGAACCACCTGGAGCCTGGATGAGCACCCTAACCAGGCTCAGGCTCCCAGAATCCCTCAGCTCTTCAAGTTCCTTCTTGGCTAAGAGGGACAAGCCACAAACAGGTCTGTTGCCAGCCCTCTCCCCACCCTGGCCTCTGTCCCTATCTCTTTCCCTCCCAGGAGAGTCGGTGGCTGGGCAGGTGGACCATTTTCTGTCACCTCTCTTGTTTCTGTTGTGTCTTTCTGACTTTGAGGGTCCCGTCTCCTTGGAGGAGGTTGGAGGGAATAGGCTGCTTAGGGGTTGGGGACAGGTATGGTCGGGGGTTGGGAGGAGCCCACAACCACATGCACTTTGTGTTTGGGGTGGGGGGGGAGTAGAACCAGATGAAAGTGGTCCGATAGGCTCCCTACTGGCCGTCCCTGTATGGCATTTGTTCACGCCTTGTGCTTCTTGCTAGGTCCTCCATGCTGCCCTTGGTGCCTCCTTGGGATGATGACCAGGCTTCCTTAGACCACTTTTCCTTTTTGTCTCTTGATGGGACTTCATAGCATGTTATTTTTTTTACAGGCATCTTTTTAGATGACAACTATCCTAAAGGCACCAACCAATCCAATTTTGGGCCTGTAGGTTTTGGGCCCAGGGGTTTAGAATGAGGGAACTTTGGGAGCCACAGATGAAATAGTAGGGATTTGGGTGGTCACACACTTCTGTTACTCTGCACTTGAGAGGCACTTAAATGTTTAACTGAGAACCTGCTTTAGATCCAAGCAGGTTCTTTGACACTGGGCTCTGATTTGAGGCAGTCTCTGTTGCAGCCTTGATGGACCAAGCATCCTCATAGGTGCTGGTCAACAGCAAACCTGTCTGAAGAGCTTCCTGTGTGTAAAGAACTCCACTGAGATGGGAAATACCCAAGGCACAGGCCTGCCCCTTAGGTTACAGTTGCTGTTTTAGTTGTCAAGATGACTATAGAACCCCCAGGCCAATTAAATTATGACAAGACAGGCAAATCTTTCAGTGGGAGAATGGGGGGGACTTCCTTCCCCTTGCACTTTTAAAGAGTACACTGACTTGCTCTAACAAGGAAGGGGCACACTACACACAGGATGGTGAGCTGACATATAGCAATGTGAGCTCTCAGATAATGAGACTGGAAATAGCCTCCGTAATTCTTGTCCACAGCCGATCCCTGGGGACTCTGGTGTTGAGAGGAGATTGGCTGTGACCTTTCACTGGGTCCCTTTCCTCCTTCTGTGATGGGGTAAACCTAGATCAAGAGTTCCTAACTTCTTTGTGTCCTTGACCCACTGGATTGTCAATTTGGTGAAGCCTGTGGATCTTTCAGTGATGTTACTTTTGAATGCCCAATTATATCAAAATAAAGATGTAATTCTTCCCCCCATCCAAATTCATGGATTCTCTGAAGTTACCCATGGAAGTGAATCCCAGATTAAAAAATACTGGTCAAAATCTCCCAGGTCCCTCTTGGTTCTGAATATTCTTGTATCTGATCCAGAGTTGAGTCAGTTATCTTAGGGGTGACGAATCAGCCAGGGAAGGGGCTGGCTGGAAAATGAATGTTCTGAGACCACCAAGTGGTGGGGGAAAGAGTTCTTTTTAAGGGGGGGGTTGGGGTAGGGAGTT
Organism: Potorous gilbertii; assembly: GCA_028658325.1. Classification (NCBI taxonomy): domain Eukaryota; kingdom Metazoa; phylum Chordata; class Mammalia; order Diprotodontia; family Potoroidae; genus Potorous; species Potorous gilbertii. Next base: position 3,232 of record JAQQSK010002589.1, on the reverse strand, counting down.
AGAGAGTACGGTATAAAATTACCTGGGAAGTTTTTACAAAGCCTTTGCATTGGGGCGGGAGGGAGCGATTTGTCCAAAGTCAAACCAGTTTTACAAGTGGGACACCTGGGCTGTAAATGCAGTGGCTTTGCCTGCCCACTTAGCTGGACCCTGGGAGACCTGATGCTTTCGTGACTTGGCCAGAAATGGAGGTTTAGTGACCTCTTTACAACCCCCCATAAAAATCCTGGTTTGGGTTCTCTTCTAGGGAATGGCTTGTGTCTGTTCTAGATGGTCCCTGGGTCCAGAGTGATTTATTCATTAACCACCCAAATGACAACCCCTAAGGAGTGTAAACTCTCCAGCTTCTTCCTTACTTCCCAGGAACAGGATGGTCATAGTTTTCGCTTGGGTTTGATCTGAGGCGCTTCCCCGGGTTAGCACTTTGGTGTGGTGACCTTTTCCTACAGCTCCATCTTGGCATTACTATGGGAAAACAGGAGACTTGACCACCCATTCTAGAGGGAGGTTTTCCTGGCCAGGCAGTGGGCTCACTGAAGAGGCTAAAATGAGAACTGGTCACCAAAGCCTGGGTCTGGGAACTTGTTTACTATTTTGACGACTGCATTTCAACCTAGTTGGTATCCTTTTCCGTCCTATGCATTTTGTGCTTTTCACAACATTCTGAGGTGTCCAAGGCTTCACTATCCCCAGCTTCATAGCCCCAGAGGATACACATGGACCCCTAGGCTAATCCAGTCTCATCATTTTACAGAAGAGGAAAACAAGGTTCAAAGACAGCAAGTGTCAAGTGAACATGTTCTCAAAGTCAGGCTGATGGGGATTGTGCTGTATCTACTTTGGGCTGATGGCTGCCCTGCAGGTGTGATTGGGACAATGTAGAAGGGACTCCAGCTTCATTTAGTCCTTGGGTGGGCTGTTAGCCTGATTAGGGGCAATTTGATTTAGGTCATGTGGGAGTCGGAGACATCTGACCTGTCATTCTTCAACATTGACGCCAGGATTTCAATCAGTTAAAAACCATTTAAATCCAGCTTCCCCCCCCCCCAAAAAAAATCATTTCCAAAACAGCATTATCTAAACTGTAAAACAAAGCTGACTACTGTCACCGGGGCTGAATTGCTTCATTGCCTTGGACCGTGGGATTCTGTGCCCTGTGTATATTGGGGTCCAAGCAAATGATTTCTTCCAGTTCTGGTATTACATATTCAAAGTCTCCTTCCTGCTCTGACATTGCCTGTTCTAAGGTCTCTTCTTTCCCTTCCCCAGTTTGGACATTCTGTGAACCTTGTAACCTGCTGAAAGTTCCCTCCAGGCCGCCAGGAGCCTGTGATGTAGGTGATGCAGAAATGGTAATCCTGGTGTGGGCAGAGCCAGTTTCTTTGCACATTGACTGGTTGTAGGGAGCCAGCTTTACCACTTTACTGCTCTGCTTAATAAATGGTGGTGTGAATTAAGTTTGGAAAGGAAATAAGGGTGCATGAGAGAAAGGGAGGAATTTCACCACATGGATTGCCTGGGCCTGATGGGGTGCTTTTACCCCCACCTTGACTCAAAGGAGGCCGCTGTCAGAGTTGTTAAATTCTGCCCACTTTCTGCACCACTTTTGTGTCTTTGCTCGTTGTCTGAGCTGCATTGTGCCTACTGTGTATAAATTTGGTTCTCCTGATATCCTCATTTTACATTGGAGGACCCTGAGACAAAGGTTAAGGGACTTATCTAGGACCATGCCCTCCCTAGGGCCTGAGGCGGTCAAGGTCCAGACCCACCTCCCATCGGATTGGCCAGATTTTCTCCCTTAGGGCTCTGAGATGTGCAGGTCTCCCTCCTTTTCCCTTTCTCTGCTTCTCCTTCCGAGGTGTTGGCTGCTCCCTCTTGTGCTTTAAGCCCTTCTGTCTGGTCTGCTTTTGTGAAGCTTTTCCCAGCGCTATCTAGGCCGAGATTGTGCCCGGACCGAAGGTGGACTAGCCCAAGGAGCCGCAGGATGGTGCCAGCCCGGGAGGATGGAGACGCCCGCCCACTCACGCTTTAATTTGGGGATTTTAAACCCGGGTCCGCAGCCCGCGGGACCCGCGTGGGGTGGGGGTGGGGGGCGGGGGGCTTAGCTGTATTGATTCTGTGTCGAGCTCGATCTAGTCTGGAGAAAAATAAAAATGGAACCGGAAAACTTGGTGCCTTGCACGTTTTCTTGGGAGGGGTCTCCTTTCCTCTTCCCCCATCCCTTCCTGGGGAGGGGGCGGCTCTTTCTCCCTGAACTTCCTGTTAAGTCCAAAGGTTGCAGGCACCGTGCGGGGGAGGGGGACGTGACCCCTGTTCCCATGCGCTCCCTGAGCCCTCGTCTCCTCTGGCCCCTGGGTAGGGAGCGGGTAAAGCGAGCCCAAGTTACCGCTACGAGCCACCCACGTGTCCCGAGTCTGCTCCGGGCTCAGTGGGCGGCGGGGCCGGCCGGTCTAGGGCAGAAAGCTGGCGGAGCTGCGGGGAGGGGGGAGGGAGGGGGAGGGGGGGCGAGAAAGGGACCCCAGGCGCAGGCCCGCTTCCCTCCCACCCGCCTTTGCGTTTCCCGTTCAGCCACACCCCGGCTCCGCCTTGCCCAACCAGCTTACCCCGGCTGCGTCTGGGCCGTCCTCATTGGCCCGCAGCGCTCACGGACGTCTCTTTTTCCCTGCCCCTAGGTGACGGACGTGTTTCGTAACCAACAGGGAGGAGGGCCCACCTGGAACGCCGGCCTCCCGCTCGGCGGCGGGACCAATCAGGCGGCAGGCTGAGCCCCCAGTCTTCGCCCGGAGTCGCCGCTGCGGCCGTCGCCATCTTAGCGTTTTGTCAGAGGCGCGAGGAGGAGGCTGCGCCGCGTCCTGTGCGGGTGAGCCGCGAGCGCTGCCTCGGAGCCCCTGTCCGGAGCGGGCGCGGCCCCCGGCTCCCCGTGCCGCCCCCCCCCCTGCCCCCCGTGGTTCCCCCAGGGCCCCGGCCCCGCCCCCACCCCGGAGGGTTCCTGGCTTTGTCCCCGCCCTGGACCCCGTGCTAGCCCGGTGTCTTGCAGGCCCAGTCGAGATGGTGAAGCTGTTCATCGGCAACCTGCCCCGCGAGGCCACGGAGCAGGAGATCCGCGCCCTGTTCGAGCAGTACGGGAAGGTGCTGGAGTGCGACATCATCAAGAACTACGGCTTCGTGCACATCGAGGACAAGACGGCGGCCGAGGACGCCATCCGCAACCTGCACCACTACAAGCTGCACG
>JAQQSK010002587.1:183238-235764 GCA_028658325.1 Potorous gilbertii | reverse complement strand
ACTTTAGGATGAAATTGAATGAAAAAGTATTTTAAGTATTTCCTTGTGTTCCAAGCCCTGTGCTGAGCATTTGGAACAAGTAGAAAAGATGCCTGCCCCTTCTCTCAAAGAACTTATATTCTGATTGGAAGAGAGATTAGCCACAAGGAGGATGGCAAAGCCCACAGGTTCTGAGGGTGCCACAGCAGGGCAGGCACAAATGGCCAGACAGATGAGACAGGGAATTCCTTCATTAAGAGCTGTCGCCAGGGATCCGGAGGAGCCTGGACCTATGACCTTTGGGAGAAGGATGGGCTCTGGGCAGCCAAGGCCTGGCCTTAGACTTTGAATAAGCACTTGTTGATTGTTCAGGGAGATCCAGCCTTCTCTGCTCTCCAACAGTGGCAGGCTATTGTGGTTGAGGCTGCTGTCCTGGGCCACAATAGCCTGGCTAAGGCATATCCTGGAAATTGATCTTTAAAAAGAAAGCTCATTTAGATATAAGTTTGTTTCTTTAGGATTTGTTTTTTTTCACCTGCAAGTTGCAAGGAGGGAAGAAGGAAAATAAATCCTGGTTAATTTAAATTCTTCTGTTCATCCTCTCCAATCCAATTTCTCTTCTTTCTATCAGAGAAATTGTCATATTGCTCTTTGTTGGATATTTTTAAAATAAATTTATTGATGTCTTATTTTTTGCATGATCATAATCTTCCTGGTATCCCTTCCCTTTCCTCTTCCAGAGAGCTTCCCTGTCTGTGTTCGTCCTTCGTTTTCATAGAAGACCAAGACCATGACATCAGAGAAATGATGACATGACTTGCACTATTTGACTTTGTTTTGAGTGCGGAAGGGCTGTGAAAGGTCACCTTCCTGACTTTCTCCTCCTGAGCCATCTGGGTCCAGTAACCAGATATTCATCAGGATGATTGAAGGTGGCCCATGATGCAATGGGAGACCTTGATCTTTTTAGACTGGCCTTTCCAGGTGCTCACTTAGAGGGAGGTAATACCCATTGAGTGAATAGGCCTCTTTAAAAGTAGAGAGAGGGTGAAAGAGCCATCCAGTATAACAAAGAACATTTTTAAAAGGTTTTGTAAAAAGAAAAAGAAAAGAAAGAGGAAAAGGAAAAAGAAGTCACAATTGATTAATACATTAATGCCTAGTGTGAGACAGCTGTAGCTCTCCCACCTCCGCGAAGGGGGAAGTTAGGAGTGTCATTTCCTACTTCTTTCAAGTTGTGATTTTGCTTTATAATTTTGCAACATTCATTTCTGATTTTGTTTTTAATTTTTTTCTGCTGCTAATTTTAAAAATTTATTTATTTTTAGTTTTCAGCTTTCATTTCTGTAAGATTTTGAGTTCCAAATTTTCTCCCCATCTTTCTCCCCTCACCCAAAAACACCATGCATTCTGATTACCCTTCCCCTAATCTGCTCTCTCTTCTATCACACCCCTCCCTTCCTTTATCCCCATCTTCTCTCTTTTCTTGTAGGGCAAGATAGATTTCTATACCCCATTGCCTGTATTTCTTATTTCTCAGTTGCATGTAAAAACAATTCCCAACATTCATTCCTTAAACTTTGAGTTCCAACTTCTCTCCCTTTCTCCCTCCCCACCCATCCCCACTGAGAAGGCAGGCAATTCAATATAGGCTATATATGTGTAGTTATGCAAAAGACTAACATAATAGTCATGTTGTGAAAGACTAACTATATTTCCCTCCATCTTATCCTGCCCTCATTTATTCTATTCTCTCTTTAGACCCTGTCCTTCCCCTAAAGTGTTTACTTTTAATTATTCCCTTCTCCCATTTTCCCTCCCTTCTATCATCCCCTACCCACTTGTCCCCTTCTCCCCTACCTTCCTATAGTGTGATAGATTTTCATGCCAAACTGAGCATGTTATTCCCTTCTTAAGCCAAATGTGATGAGAGTAAGCTTCACTTTCTCCCTCTCACCTCCCCTCTTTGTCCCTCCACTGAGAAAGCTTTTTCTTGCCTCTTTTATGAGAGATAATTTACCCTGTTCTATTTCTCCCTTTCTCCTCCCAATATATTTCTCACTCGCCCCTTAATTTTATTTTTTTAGATATGATCCCTTCCTATTCAACTCACCCTGTGCCCTCTGTGTGTGTGTGTGTGTGTGTGTGTGTGTGTGTGTGTAGTCCCTCCAACCACCCAAATACTGAGAAAAGTTTCAAGACTTACAAATATTATCTTTCCATGTAGGCATGTGAACAGTTCAGCTTTAGTAAGTCCCTTATGTTTTCTTTTTCTGTTTACCTTTTCATGCTTCTCTTGATTCTTGTGTTGAAAGTCAGATTTTCTATTCAGCTGTGGTCTTTTCATCAGGAATGCTTGGAAGTCCTGTATTTTATTGAATGACGATTTTTTCCCCCTGAAGTATTATACTGAGTTTTGTTGGGTAGGTGATTCTTAGTTTTAATCCTAGTTCCTTTGACTTCTGGAATATCATATTCCACATCCTGCAGTTCTTCAGTGCAGAAGCTGCTAGATCTTGTGTTATCCCGATTGTATTTCCACAGTACTTGAATTGTTTCTTTCTAGATGCTTGTAATATTTTCTCCTTGACCTGGGAACTCTGAAATTTGGTTACAATATTCCTAGAAGTTTTTCTTTTCAGATCTCTTTCAGGAAGTGATCTATGGATTCTTTCAATATTTATTTTGCCCTCTGATTCTAGAATATCAGGGCAGTTTTCCTTGATAATTTCATGAAAGATGATGTCTGGGCTCTTTTGTGATCATGACTTTCAGGTAGTCCCATTGTCCAGCCTAACTGCCATGGGCTACCAGGTCGTCTTACCTACTTCAGGTCTTCGGTGATCAGCCAGATAAATGTATGAGAGAAGAGACTGCCAGAGTGAAGCAGAGGTGTAGGCTTTATTACTGATACAAGCTACATGTTGACATGAAGGACAAGTTCTCCCCGTGGGAGCCTCCTTCTCCCTCCCGAGGAGAAAGGAAACCCTCCCACCCTTCTCAGGCTTTCCTGTCCCCAATTAAGCTCTCCCAACAACATAGTTTGCTCATGGACAGCGTGCTCTCAGCCCCTTAGCCAATTAACAAAACCTGCTCAGACCACGGACCAACCTCAAGGGTGGGATGCTCTCCCCAGCAAGTTCCCACTGAGAAGAGGTGGGAAAACAAGATAACTCGTGTTTCACTCCTCAATTCCCAGCTGTTCTCTGGGGAACCTCATGAGAGCTCAGCGGCTAAGCCCTCACCTTTACCTAACCTGAGACTGTTCATGTGAGAACTGAGCTTGTGCCTTAACAGTCCCATAATTTTTACATTGTCTCTCCTGGATCTATTTTCCAGGTCAGTTATTTTTCCAATAAGATATTTCACATTGTCTTCTATTGTTTCATTCTTTTGGTTTTGTTTGGTAATTTCTTGGTTTCTCATAAAGTCATTAGCTTCCATCTGCTCCATTCTAATTTTTAAAGAACTATTTTGTTCAGTGACCTTTTGAACCTCCTTTTCCATTTGGCTAATTTTGCTTTTTAAAGCGTTCTTCTCCTCATTGACTTTTTGGGCGTCTTTTGCCATTTGAGTTAGACTATTTTTTAAGGTGTTAATTTCTTCAGCATTTTTTTGGGTCTCCTTTAGCAAGCTGTTGACCTGCTTTTCATGATTTTCTTGCATCACTCTCATTTCTCTTCCCAGTTTTTCCTCCACTTCTCTTACTTGATTTTTAAAATCCTTTTTGAGCCCTTCCATGGCCTGAGAGCATTGCATATTTATTTTGGAGGTTTTGGATGCAGAAGCCTTGACATTTATATCTTCCTCTGATAGTATGCATTGTTCTTCCTCATCCAAAAAGATGGAAGGAAATTCCTGTTCACGTTCTATAATCTTATTTTTTTTTCTTTTTTGGGCATTTTCCCAGCCAATTACTTGACTTTTGAGTCCTTTGTCAAGAGGAGGGTGTACTCTGGGGACCTGTAAGTTCTCAGTTCTTCCAAGGTGGCATAATCAAGGGAGAGGAGCTTCCTTCTCTCATGGCCTGCACTCTGGTCTGGGAGCTACCACAAGCTTTTCTGCCCAGGATCTGCGAGTAGGGTTCCCTCTCCACAACCACCTCCAGTTCCACCATGTTAGTGCTCTTCCTCACCCCAACACTCTTCCTCACCCCAGGACTGCCACTTAGGGCTGAGATCCAGATCAAGAGCTTGATTTTGCCAGGGTCTTTAGGCTGAGGGCTACAGAAATGGAAGTTGCTGCTGCCACCTGGGGCCAGGGCTTGGGGAGGACCCTGCTCCCTTCTCACCCAGGTGAAAGAGCTTTCTCACGGACCTTTGAAGCTATCTCTGGCATTTGTGGGTTGAGGGATCTAAGAACCTCAACTGCTGACAGTGGCGCCCTGAAGTATGCTCCAGTCCTGTCCCTGCTGTGTTGTGTGGCCAAGGCCAGGCTGCACTCCGCACCTAGTATGAAAGACCTTTCCTGTTGGCCTTCCAGGCTGCCTTGGGCTGGAAATCTCTTTCACTCTGTCGTTTTGTGGCTTCTGCTGCTCTAGAATTTGTTTAGAGTCATTTTTTACAAGTATTTTACGGGCTGTAGGGGAAGAACTACAGCAGGTCGTCCTTCTACTCTGCTATCTTGACTCCACCCCCTTTTCTGATTTTTTTGCATGTGGTTCTTTGCTTTTCCATTGTTGTAGTCAGTCCGCTGAATTTCCTTCACATCAGTTCATATAGATCTTTAAGTGTATTTGTCATACATATTATTTCTTGGAGCACAGGAGTTTTCCATTCTATTCATGTACCACACTTTGTTTAGCCATTCCCCAATCAGTGGGTGTCGACTTTGTTTCCATTTCTTTGCTATCAGGAAAAGTACTGCTACAAATATTTTGGCATATGACTTTCTTCTTATCACTAGGTTCCTTGAGATATTAGGTTATAATGAAATCTCAGAGTCTTAAGTATAGGGACATTTTATCACTTTATTTGCATAATTCCAGATTGCATTCCAAAACAGACCAGTTTGCAGTTCTACCAGGGTTGTATTCGTGTACCTGGCATTCCACAACCCCACCAACACTGATTGTTGCCAAAGGGGTAGCCTTTTCGTGTGGTTTTTTACATTTCTTCTTTTGAGAACTGTTCCTATCTTTTGACCTCTTACTAACTGGGGAAGAGCTTTGTAGAAACTTTTCAGTTCTTGAAACCAAACTAATATATTTTATCTTTAAATGCCTCTATCTCATGTTAATGCAACTATATTAAGAAGAGAAATAGTTAAATGAAAAAAATCAGTGTATCAAATTTCTGTGATAAGGGTTTGGTGTCAAGATATGTCAGCAATGAACATGTACATATACATATATACACACATTTCCATATACACACATGCACACACATATGTATATACACATGCACATATATACACTTTTCTCATAGCTGTGAAGGGTCTCTGATCTGTTTCTCTTCTAATATTTTCTAGTATGATCTTTAATATTCAGGTCACATATTTATTCAGAGTCTTGGGGAAGGTGGTTTAAGGGGTTCATCTAAGCCTGATTTCTGCCAGACTACTTACCAGTTTTCCAAGCATTATTCTTTTTCCTTTTTTGATCTGATAGCGAATTCTTTGCTTTTACTTTCTGCTTTATGAGACACTGGCTTTTAGGTTCCATTATTTCTTGTATAGCCTGTTCCTCTGAGCTCCCTCTATTTTTTTAGCCAATACCACATTGTTTGGATGGCTACTGCTTTATATCACAGTTTGAGGCCTGGAGCCTTGGTTTTTGTTTTTGTTTTTTTAATTATTTTATGTGTTTTCAGGGTTCTCCAGTCACTTCCATATATCTTAGACTTTTTTCCCCCTCCCTCACCCTCCTTCCCCATTACCTCCCTACTCCCTCCCTGAGATGGCATACAGTCTTATATAGGTTCTTACATAGGTACACATACATTTCTAGTAAATACATTTTCACCTTAGTCATGTTGCATAGAAAAAATGAATGGGAGAAATAAAAAAACAAAACATAATACAAAAGAAAATGATCTGCTTCATTTTGCAATTGAATTCCATGGTTCTTTCTCTGGATATGGAAGGCATTTTGCCTGAAGAGACCATTGCAAATTTTTTAAGTCCTTGCATTGCAATGAAGGACTAAGTCTACCAGAAAAATTCCTCACACACTGTGGTTGTTGCAGTGGTTGTGTGCTGTGCTGGTTCTGCTCCTTTCACTCAGTGTCAGATCATATAAATCTTTCCAGGCCTCTCTGAAGTCTTCCTGTTCATCATTTCTCATGGCACAATAGTATTCTACTACATTCATATACCACAACTTATTCAGACATTCCCCAATGAATGGGCATCCCCTTAATTTCTAGTTTTTGGCCTCCACAAAGAGTGCTGCTATAAATACTTTTGTACATGTGGGACCCTTTCGCATTTTTATGGTCAAGCGGTATTGCTGGGTCAAAGGTATGCACATTTTTGTAGCCCTTTGGGCATAGTCTGGAGTCTTGGTTTTTAAAAAAGGTGGGATGGTGACAGTCCTTGTGAGCTGTGACTGTGGCTGAAAGTCTCATCTACAGATAATTCACATCCTGACTTTCTCATCCTTTTCCCTCAGATGTTAAGGTTGTCCTGCTTTCTGTATCTTCTTGGTTTAGAAAAGCTTTGTGTTTCCTCATTTCCTCTCCTTCCTGAATAAGACGTTCATATACTAATTGCTCTTGCCTTCCTCTTCATGATGAGGCCAAGCTCTGATCAAGGATGGGAACTAAACGGAGCCCTTTACTCCTGCACCGTTGGGTCGGTGAAGTGCTTGTGGCCCTTCCTTGCCTGGTACACCTGCCTGCTGTCCAGAGAACTCCTTGGGACCTGAGTCTTGCTGCCTATTGGGAGGCCGGCCTCCCTGCAGAGCCTTTGAGTGACCACTAGATTGGTTTGTCCCCTGTTCTCTGCTGGCAGCCCAGTGATGTCTGTGCTGGAGGCCGTGTTCTGGAGTGGCTTAAAGCTTCTCAGCATTTGGGCTCCCTACACGAGAGCAGCTTGGATTTGTTTGTACACCAGGTATATTTCTCAGGCCTTCAGTTTTGCTTGCTTTCAAATGGTTGGTTGCTCTTTGACAGACTGGGCTGTGAGAATGAGGCAGAGGATGGCTTGGAGAAGGTGGGGCCTGGAGGTGGGGAGAGCCTGCTGGAGAGGCTGATAAGGACCTGGCCTGGACCAGTGCCATGGGAGGGGAGAGGAAGGAATGGCAGGGAGAGATGGTGGGGGGAGCCTCCGCCAGCCTTGGCAACTGATTGGCCATGAGGGAGAGGCAAGAACAGAAGGTGACTTTGAGGCTGTCTTTTGTGGCACACAGTGATTAATGAGGTACCAGGCTACCATGCCCATTCCCATGGAGAGCTCCTCTGGCCAGGAGGGGAGGACACATTAGGCCCCTTTCATCCGATCTGCCCACCCCTGCTTGAGGGCTTCCAAGCTGGACACTAGAAAAAAGAAGAAATGAACTCAGAAACCAGCTCACCATTTCTCCTCTAGGAAGAACTTTGAGGCCTGGCAACCCTTCTTCAGTATGGGGGAGGAGCAAGGTCAGCCTGGCTTTCACAGGACTCAGTGTATGGAAGTGTTCCAAGACCTTGGGGATCTGGTCCCCACAGAGACTCACAGGATGAGCTCAAGTGGTCCTCCTGGGCACCTACAAGAACTCACACTTCTTTCATACCTCTTCCTCTCATTCAGGCCACAGACTCTTTGCTGATAAGGTCAAGGGCTCTAAGCCTGGACAAGACAAGTGAGAAGCTCTTAACTGAGTGAAAGGGGCTCCTGGCCAGAGACAGTGAAGGCCCTGGGCCAGAAATAGCAGCAGATGGCAAGGCTCTAGTGGGGGCAGGGCTCCAGGGGCATCCTCCTCTTGGAGAAGGAAGCTGAGGCAGATGGATCCAGGCCCACCTCCTGATGAGGATCAGGAGAAAGAAGAGCAGGAGCAGGGGGGACCAGTCTTCTCAGGCCGATCCCAGGAGTTTGGGTTGATGACAGAGCCTCAGGTGCCACTTTTCTGATGTGGGTTCAGGATGAGGATAGTTGAGTCTGGAATTCTCCCTAGGAGGGCTTGTGATATTACTCCTTTATGGAGATGGCACAGGGAGGGGGGGTGGCAGGGGCCAATGCAATGGGAGAAGTTTAGGAACAGAGTGATGTGGGCATTTTAAAGGTGTGTGGTCTGCCTGTTTCCAGCTTGTTTCAGGGGGCAGCCAGGTGGAGCAGTGGATACAGCCTAGAGTCAAGATGTGAGTTCAGGTGTTGCTTCAAACATTTCCTAGCAGTGTGACCCTAGACAAGTCATTTCACCCTGTTTGCCTCAGTTTCCTCCTCTGTAAAATGAGCTGGAGAAAGAAGCAGCAAACCACTCTAGTATCTCTGCCAAGAAAACCCCAAATGGGTCACTGAGAGTCAGACAATGACTAAAATGACTGAACGCAAGGCTAGTGAGCTAGGAAGACTTGAGAATGGAGCTTTAAAAGGATGCTTTAAATGGACCATGTAGGAAGGGAAGTAGCGATTAGCCAGAGGCAGCATGGACAGCTTCCCAGGAGCAGAGCAGGCCACACTGACCTTGTTTCCGTTTTTGACAGGTACATTAAACTAGTAGGTCACAGGAGTGGGGGGGAGATAGTCTGCTTAGTTCCTGTGAAGCTTTTCCTGCTTCACTTCCAGCTGGGCCTAAGGAGCTAAACTCGGACAAAGTTAGAGATGGCAACTTATCCAGTCTGAGTAAGATAAAAAATTGGGAGACAGAGATGACGTTCTAGATACTGGAGTCAGCGTCCTAAAAGATCTTGACAGGCTCTGGCTGAATCTGATAATATATTTGATAGGGATTGGTATAAAGTCTTTTAAAAATGTATTTGAAGAATTAATTTTGTCAAATATTTCCCAGTTGAATTAAAAAATTTTTAATAGCCATTTCAAAAACTTTTGAGGTCCAAATTCTCTCCCCATCTCTCCTGCTGCCTCTTCACCACCCTTGGAGAAGGCAGGCAGTATGATATGGATTACAATATAAAGTGGGCAGCTAGGGGGCGCCACAGTGGATGGAATGATGGACCGGGAGTCAAGAAGACATCTTCTTGGGTTCAAATCTGACCTCAGACACTTCCTGGCTGTGTGACCCTGGACAGTCATTTCACCCTGCTTGCCTCAGTTTCCTCATCTCCATAAACTGGAGAAGGAAATGGCAAACTACTCCAGTATCTTTGCCAAGAAAACCCCCAATGGGGGTCACAGAGAATTGGATACCACTCAAACAACTGAATAACCAGAATATAATATAGAGTCTTACACCTGCATGCAAAAAATGTACTTGACTAGTACAAGGTGGGAGAAGCACGGGTGGACGGCAGTTTGAGAACTATCTTGGGGATTGAAGTGCTGTGCATTTCCTGAAGACTGGGGCCAGGCATCCAGGGTTAGGGAGGTAGATGGATCTCCAGATCTCCAAGTCATCTACCTAGGCTGAACCTCTCCATTTTGATATGAGGAAACAGGCCTAGGATGTTTAAGTGACTTTCCCAGAGTCCCCCAGGTGGGAGGTATTAAAAGTGGGATTTGAACTCAGGTCTTCCAATTCTAGACCCATTGCCCTTCCTGCTGTACACCAATGCTTTATGACAACTTCCCCGTACTCCAGTATGACCATTGATAAGCTGGAGAATACCCAGAGTTGAGCTCCCAGAAAGTGGAAGGGCCTGGAGTCTGTGACATGAAGAGTGACCTATGATGTCTCAGTCCTCATAGTCCCTGGCCTCTCTGCAGCCTTGGGCACCACTCACCCCCTTTTCCCCCTTGACTGTCTGACTCTGGCTCTGGCTCTGGCTCTGTTTCTGTTCTCCTACCTCTCCGAACACTCCTTTGTTGTGTCTTGCTGGGTCTTCATCCAGGTGTCCCTTAGGGCTGAGCCCTCTGCTCTTCTCCCTCTGGATTTCTTCTCTTAGGGAACTCGTCAGCTCCCATGGACTTAATGACCATCTCTATGCTGAGAATCCTCACATCTCCCTCTCCTGCCCCAGTCTCTCTGCTGACCTCCAATCTCACATCTACAAATGCTTTTTGGCATCTCAAACTACATATCCAGTAAACATCTTAAACTCCACAAGTCCAAAACAAGGTTCATCATCTTCTCCCCCATCTTCTCTAGAGGGCACCCCACTCCTCCCAGGCCCTTGGGCTCCCAGAGTCACCTTAGACTCCTTGATATCCTCCCCCTACCCCCTCGGCCAAAGCCTGTGGGCTTCACCTCTGCAGTATCTCCTCTAAAGCTGCCCTCCCCTGGTGCAGACCCTCATCCCATCACTGCTGAATAACTGCAGTAGCTGTTGGGGGTCAACCTGCCTCGAGTCTCTCCCAACTCCAGTACAATCTCCATTCAGCCACTAAGGAATTTTCCTAAAGCCTAGGTCCCCCATGGCACCCATTTCCCTCCTCAGCGAACTCCAGGGGCTCCCTATCTCCTCTAGGAGCAAATACAGAATCCTCTGTTTGTCCTTCAAAGCCCTTCATCCCTGCCTTTCCCAAGCTTCTTATACCTGATTCCCATCAAGTGCTCTTTGACCCTGTGATCCCATCCTCCTCAAATGAGCAAGACCCTCCATCTCTGAGCTCTGAGCATTTTCTCTGACTGTGCCCTAGACCTTGGATGTCCTCCCTTTTTAAGAACATCTTCTGATTTCCCCGGCTTCCTGGAAATTTCAGCTAAAGTCCCATCTTTTACTAGAAACCAATTCCAGAGCCTTCTCAAAGTTAATCATGTCCTGTTAATCATTTTTTATTTGCCTATTGTGAGCTCCCTGAGGGCAGGGACCTCTCTGTCCTCTCTCTCTCTCTCCCTCCCTTCCTCCCCACCCCCCTCCCTCCCTCCCTCACCACCCCCTCCCTCCCTCCTTCACCCACGGTGAGGGGAGAGATGTGGCCTGTCTCAGGTGATATACAGGAGCGGTGAGTAAGAGTGAGTTTGAAGATGTTAACAGAGCTGTCCAGTAGCCCGGGGGCGAGCCTGGGCCTGAGTCTGCCAGCTCTTCTCGACTTTGGGGGCTGCCTCTAAGAAAAGAATAGGGCAAAGCCTTTCAGCTGCTCTGAGGACTGAATGAACCTTGAAGTGAAGTATTTTTAGGTTTTATTTGTTTTTATTCTGAACAGAAACACCCTAAACCTCAAGCATTTCTGTGAACTCAGAACACAAAAAGAGGATTGTGTATGGAACCAGACAGGTTTAGACAGCTTGCTTTTTCAAAAAAAGTAGGTAATAAATTTTATGTGTTACTTTCAAAACTTGCCTGTTTTTGGCTTCCTTTGTTCTCTTATGGGAATTTAAAAAAGTGGGCCTCTTTTGGTACCACTATTGCTACCCTCCTCCACCAGACCCTGGTTGGCAATCTAGTTCAAGATTCCCCAGGGTCCTGCCCCAGGAATTGACGATTCTCTGAATGTCTGAGGTCATCCCCAAAGGCGAGTAAAGCCCTTTATTGTAGGTCCCCTGGAGGCACGGAAGGTTTTTGCCTCAGTCACTATTCCTAAGTCTTTCTAGATTTGTATGTTGACTGTACAGAAATGTTCTTCTGGTTCTGCTCACTTGACCCTGCATTAGACCCGACTTCCCAGGATTCTTTCAGTTCAACATTGCCCTGTGAACATTCCAAGATCCTGGCTTATTCAGCTACCTCTTGATTGAGGGGACACCCCCCCAGATTTTAATTCTTGATTTTATTCCCTGCCCCCCCTTTTAATTCTTCCTTCAGGATATTTGTTTTGTTTGTGATTATCCCTCCCTGATATAATTCTCCCACCGCCCCCCTCCGTTTCTCCTCCATTCTCTTTTGCTTCTCTACTGAGATTTATATATTTCTATACCATAGTGTGGGGTGTGTGTGTGTGCTTGCACATGTGTTATGTACATGTGTGTAATCTTCCTTCATCAGTGTCAGAGAAGAGGAAGAATGTCCTGTCCACACTCCCCCCTTCTTTGCCTCCCCCATGTTTATACTCCCTTCTTATGTGCTCCAATTGAAATAGTTAATTGAAATAGCAAATCCCACCACCTTCTTCCTCCTTCTGCTTGAATATCTTCCTTTTAGCTTCCTTTCTCTTCCTTCCCCTATGATACTCAGATGAAAGAGAACCAGTCCCCCTGCAGGAGGGGGACTTAACTTCCTTGTTTCTTTGAATACAGGAAGGTTCTGAAGGTACCTGTTTCTTTTCCTCCAGTTAGGATATTAGCTTGTATCATCATGCAGCTCCTTCCAATAGATTGAATGTACTTTTCTAGGGTTTTCTTTCCTCTTGGGTTTGCATTTCAAAGTTCCTTTTATCAGAAAACTTTGAAAGTTCTCTAATGGTCCATTCGACTCCCACTCCTAAGTATAGGATTATATTTGGCTTTGCAGGGTTCTAAGTCTATATATCTTTTGCTTTTTGGAATATCATATTCCAAAATTTTCTTTCTTCTGGTAGAAGTTTCCATGTCTTGTGTGATCTTGACTGGTAGACTCTCTTCTGTGACATGGGAACTTGATATTCCTGGTTCTTTTTCTTTGAAGTTCTTCCTAGATTTGGAGTCTGGAACACCAGAGTTCAAAAACTGCTTCAGATGTAGTTAGCTGTGTGACTCTGGACAAGTCCCTTATCCCTCAGCTTCAGTTGTTTCACCTGAAAAATGAGAATAATGGTAGTATCTAGCTCACAAGGTTTTGTGAGGATCAAATGAGAGAAGATATGAGGGGCTTTGCGAACTGCAAAATCCTGTGTAAATACCAGATGTTATTATTACTCTTAATAGATTTGAACAGTATTCATTTGTGGCTTTTGGAAATGCACACATTTCATCTTGGGTTGTCAGAAGTCCAAGGCTTCTTGAATGATCTTGTGTCAGTCCTTGTTGGAGCCAGCTGTCTCCTGGTTTATCCCATTGCCCTGTTTTTGGTCTCCTTCCACTCTGTCATCTCTGATTTTATGGAGAACTTGTATGGGGCAAGCGAACACATGGTGGCCAGAGGAAATGATACAAGGACACTGTCAAGGTCTCTCTCAAGAACTTTGGATTTGACTGTTGTTGACCTGAAAACTTGGTTAAAGAAAAGGCAACAGGCTAAATGCATACATTTTATGATTTAATTAATTAATTGATCAATCCCCTATTAAAGAAAACAGTAACATAAGGCATTATGGAACCAGAAATGTTCTGGCTACCCAATACAGAAATCTTCTCGCTTGTATACATTTTGCCGTGAGAAAGGAGTTCTCTTAGATAAACACATTGTAAACAAAGTGGCCAATTGGGTTTAATGATCGCAGGCTATGGGCATCTTCTTTCCGTAGCATGCCTTTGTGATTTAAGATAAGGAAGAGTCCCATCACCCAGACTAAGGACATCCTGTCCTAAACAGGCCTTTGAAGTTGTGGTATCTTAACAGAGTTGACAAAGCTGAAGTTACAACCCAAGGTATCTGTGTTTTTCTCTTATCACTAAGATGCTAGAAGAAGGGTCTGGTAAGGAAGTCCCATTTGCTTGACCAAAGGTATTCTCTAAACAAAGGAGACTATTAGATCCAGGCTCTTCTTAATTCAAACTTTTGGCCCTTATTAAAGTCTAAAATTTATATTAAATATTATCACTGTGCAACATGGGAGACACTGGCACAGGACCGCTCTGCATGGCATGCCCACATAAGAAAAGGTGCTGTGCTCTTTGAGCAAAGCAGAATTGACACAGCACAAAGTAAACACAGGATGCACGAATTTGGGATATCCACCCCAAATATTCACATGGACTATCTGTGCCCAACTTGTGGTAGAGCATTCTGAGCTCGTATTGGTCTGATCAGCTGCAGTTGGACACACTTTACAGTGGTGATGTCATTTTGGTCCTCTTTTCAGATGAAGATGAAGGACAGCAACCAATGTCCTTGATTTCCAAGGGGCCAAGCTCTTCAAGGAGCCTTTGCTGACCTGTAGTCTCCTCATCTGCTTCTGCCCCTTCCCGTTCTTTACTCTTGGGCTTTATAGCTCTTCAGGGAAAATCCATTGTCCTCCGCCGTGCCTCTGCTGTTGGAGAGGAGTTTGGCTCGTCTTTTAGAGGCTGGTTTTTTTTTTGGTTTTCATATGTTCTCTGTTTTTGTTAGCGCTCTATCTACAGACATTCATGACCCTGGACAGTATTTTCTTTGGTTCGTCTCTCCAGCATTAGATCCTAAACCAGGGCTTTGTTCTAAACCAGTTCCAACTTGGTCTCCCCCGGTGTCCTCTGGATGCCTGCCAGAGTTAGGCTGCCCTGGATGTGGAGGACCTTTAAGTCAGGACCTCAGCCCCTCTCCCCCACGTTCCACCCCCAGGTGCCTGGACTGGCCTAGTCTCAGCATTTACTCTCTGTGGGCTTTTGTGCCCTATGCCCCTGGCCTTTCACAAGAAGTTTCCTCTGATGGGAAGCTGCTGGATTTCTAAGCAGGTCCAAGGCTTGGCTGGAGGCTATGTGCTTTCTGACTTTCTCTGTTGTTCTAGGGTGCAAGTCATCACTTATTGGGGTGTGATCCACTTCATATCTTGAGCATTTCATGTTTTTGTCGGACTGCTCAGCCATCTTGGCCAGAAGTGATCAGTTAAGCATTTTAAGCCCTTGTCGATCCCTGGATTGTGAAGAACTATGTGTTTCCTGGGCTGAGGGTGAGTGGGACAGGATTAGAGTTCAACACTGCCTGGCTGTGTGTCCTGGCTAAATGACAAGTCACTTAACTTCTCTGAGCCGTATCTGGGAAACACATAAGAAGGGCTAAGGTCTCTGGCAGCATTAATACCTTCTGACCCAGACCGGTCAGTGCAGTGGATCTCCAGACTCCGAGGGGCGCACACATCTGGCCCATCCCCACTGCCTTGGGCAGTGGTTTTGACCTCCTTTGTGAAGCTTTTGGAAAATAAGAATGATTCCCCTTTGGGGCAGTAGGCAGTGCTGCTGTGGTCCTGAGTAGCCAGGATACCTGAGTTTGTATCCTGTCTCCTGCACAAGGCACAAGTCACTGGACCTCCTGCAAAGTGGTCATCATGATGGCCCTTCTCTCTCAGGGTTGTTGTGAGGATCCAATTAACATCAGATTTGTAAATGCTCTCTGTGGTTATCAGCTGTTCATATTAGCACTTGGAAGTTGGCAAACCACTTCATTCACAATTCTGGGAGGTAGAGAGTGTGAATGTTGTTATCCCCATTTTACAAACGAGAAAATTGAAGCACAGAGTAGTTTTGTGAGTTTCCCATTGTCATACAGCCCTAGTATCAGACCTGAGATTCAAACCTTGGACTTCGAGGTCCAAGGAATTTGGCCCAGAATATGTCTTGTGAACATGTTGACCAACACAACCTCTTTTTACGTTCCGCCAGATTGTGAGCTTCATGAGGTCAGGGGCTGTCTTAATTGTGTCTGTATCCAGCATTTTGCTTTGCCGTAACAAGAATTGAGCCTTGTTCCTGCTGTCCTCTAAGAGATCTGAGGGCTGTGGCCAGCCAGTCAGGCCAGCTTTCATGGAAGATTTATCCTCAGCCCCAGGAATCTCCAAGCTCTCCTCTTGGTCATTCGTCTAAGCTCTTCCGTCTTCATCTAAACAGACACAAATACCCTTGGCCTTCCCTGGGCTCAGCATCAAGGACTGTAACCTCTCCTGGGCATGGAGTTGGTCCAGGCCCTAAACTTGCTTTGTTTAATACTGAGAACGTATCAGTCCTGACAGACCACTTCAGTTCTTTTGTCCTTGGCTTGGCCACTGCTGGTCCACATCCATCAATACGTTGTTTCTTCTAGATGGGGACACAGATAACACAACTATGAAGCATTTATGAGGAATGAAGAAAACTCTTGTCTGCTGTTGCTTGTGAAGAAAGATAAATTCCCCTCAGATTTCTTCAGATCCCCTGGGAAGAGTAGTTGGAGTTCAGGGTTTCCGATGTTTTCTGTACTCTCACTCCCTGGAGTCTTCACAGATGCCTCTAGGAGTTGTAAAACTTGGGCCATTCACTCACCAGCTCATCTAAAAAACAAACATGATTGGATAACAGCTGATGTTTGCCCAAGACTTTAAGGCCCACCCATAGGCTTTCTTTCCTACCCAACAGCCTGGCAAGGAAGGCAGTACCGACATTCTTCCTGCTTTCCAGAGGAAGAAACAGGCTTGACAGGGGAAGTCACTTGTCTCTAGTCACAGACCTGTGATTCAAGCCCAGCATGTCCAGGGTGTTTTCTACATTCTCTGGCTGCTTCTTTCAGGGTGAAGCCCATCAAAGCCTGACCACTGTCGACATAGCCTTGAGGGACCCAGTCCTTCCGTGCTCCAATGAGGCAGCCATAGCAGATTTCTCTTGAGCCTCATTTTTTTGAGCAGGGGCCTTGCAGAGCAAGAGGGGGCTGTAGAAAGGTTCTGTGGACCAGGACAACTTCATAAAGCAAGGGGAAATCTGGCAGCAGACAGGGCCTTCAGACCCCCAAACAGGCCACTTTTCATTTTGAACCTGAAATGAGCTTTAGGAAGGGACTACAACCCAGAAGATGGGGCAGATCTGAAAAAATGGACCTAAGAATTCTGGAGTGTGATATTTTCATCAGGAGCATCTTGTAGAAAAATCTAGGGACAAGGATCAGGGCCCTTGACTAGGACTTGTCAGGCGTTAGTTTCTCTGCCCTTTCCACTTGTGTAAAGTGAGCCTGACCATTCAAACTCCCATTTACACAGCTCACTTCCCATGGAACAGCCCTGTTCTATTGGAGAAAGAACCTTGCTAAGGGGTAGGGGTTCAACCCAGGACTTCATTGGTCTGGGGAGCTCCCACCTGAAAAAATACCATCCACCAATACTCACCAGCACCTTAGCACCTTCTCTGTAACTTAGTGTCTGAAAGTGTTGCCCAGAGCACAAAGAAATCAAGTAATTTGCCCAGGGTTACACAGTCAAGAAGTATCAGAGGTGGACTCAGGTCTCCTTGACACCCTAGGCTACCTCTCACAAAAGCAAAACCAGAAAATATCAATAAAACTTGAAAGAAAAAGAAAAACACCCAGATGAGGCCCCTATGGGTCATGAGGTCAGTCTCTATAGGAAAGATCTATATTCTGGAGATTTCAGTGTAGGGGGAGATCTCACTCATCCATATTTATGCAGGTTGGAAGAAGGCAGCCTTTACATCCTACACCAAAGCATAGAACCATGGCTAGTGTCTGCTGATTGATGGGGATGGAAAGACCCTGAAAATCATTAGGAAAAATATTTAAGTGGTATACATACATATTTTTAAAAGGGGAAAGACCCAGTATAAGCCAGAAAACTGTCATGAGAGAGCAAATGGAACAGATTGTACAGGGCTTGGTGAGGAGTGACTCCCGCTGCCACTCCTGGCTGATTGCTTGGAGGGTGTAAGTGAAAATGCAAGTAGGCTTAGGATTACCTCTTAACATCGTGGCCCCAGACCAACACACAAGGGCCTTAAATACCAGGCCACATGCAAAAGGAGAAGTAGAGTTGGGTGGCATTACAGAGCCTTCTGATCCTACATTTCAAAGCCTCTCATTCTACACTTGAGGAAGTTAAGGCACTGGGAGGTTGTGATTGTCTGAGGTCATTCTGGTAGGGAGGGGCAGAGCTAGGATTTGAATCCATATCCTCAGACTCCAAATTTCTTTCTGCTTTGCCCATGGCACCATGTATGTATAAAATTATATCTGTACAAGAAAATGCCTCCATCTTAGAAGGTAGAGATGCAGCCTTCTCCCACTGGAACATTGCCGATAAGTAAGCTAGGCCTGTTCTTTGGTCCAGTGCATTAGGGGTACGCAGAAAAAGCTCCTTGTAGGAGGTGGGTGCAGCTGGATGGATCAGAAAGATGGAGGTTACTGCAATCGCGGGAAAGGATGGCAGACGTCAGTGGGTTGGACTAAGAAGGGGGGTGGGTGGTCTGAGGGATGAAAGTCCAGAAAAGGATGAAGTCTTCTTAGCCCTTTTCCAGGGTCTGGCTCTGTGCAGAACAGCCCCGCTAAGAAGGCAAGACAAGAAAATATTGACCCATTTTTAGATGGGAGGAAACTGAGGCTCAGAGAGAAGCAGTTTGGCCCTCAGGGCGGGGGTGCTGATTTCACCAGCTCTGGAGTTGCAGGCCCATTGCTGCTTCCACAACAACTGAGGAGCATGTCTCTAAAGTGTGTGGCTTGTTATTAGGGGCAGAGGTGTACTTTGAGCAGTGAGATTACTTCGTCCAGCAATAAGCACAAACCTTTCACATTTATATGTGAATAAGGACACAGGGAATTCAGTAAAAGTTTTGTTTTTGCGTCTAACATGTACCTATTAGGAGAAGGAAAGCACAAATTTGACATAGAGGTTTGCCCTCTTAATTGCTTTGCTTAGGTTAATGCCGAAATAGTTTGCAATTCAGAAAACAGTTTCAAGGAGAGAAAGCCCCTAATGTGGCAGGCAGCTTGAGGAAGCATCCAGCCTGACACTCACTGCTGGCCTTCCCCAGAGTAGCTAAGCCATGTCTCCCTCTGCCATTTCCTAAATAGGGAACTGATGGGGGACTGATTGGGAAACCTTATAGCTTATATAGGAAGCAAGGAAAAGTTCGTGGACTGAAAGAACTAGAAGAGACCTTAGAGGTTTAGTCCAGTTCCCACCTTGGAGAGATGAGGAAGACTGAGGCCCAGGGAGAGGGAGCACACAGGCAGAAAGCTGCAGTGTCAGGGCTGAAATCCAAGGACTATGGTAGAGTCAACTGTCTTTCTCAGTTGGGCCAGAAAAGTGGAGGTTCTTGCTTGAGGTCCTACTTGTCTTACCTGGTAAGCCAAGCATGTGGCTGGTGGATGACAATCTAAAATGAAAAAATGCATTTGGAGTTCGAGGTCCAGATCACCAGTTCTCTTTTGGACAGGGGATACTAGGAATGCCTATGGGGTGTCCAGTTGGATGCATTCAGGGGGAGCTACACACAGAGTGTAGAGAGACCAGGGCTAGACCTGCTGATTTGGGAGCCATCTGCACAGAGATGCTCATTCAATCCTTGGAAGCTAATGAGGTCACCAGGGGAGAGGGCCCAGGATCTGGATGAAGAAGCAGTAGAGAGATTGAGAAAGTTTCCATCAGACAGGGAGGAGGGGAAGCAAGAGAAATGAGTCACCAAGGCACAGGCGGGTCACAACATCCTGCGGGAGGGCGCTCTGCCAGGCCGGAAGAAGAGATTTTGGGAAACTGAAAACCACAATTTCAATTGGATGATGTCAGGAGGCGAGGAGTGGGAGAAGAAGCGGAATGGAGCGCATGTTGTGGGGGAGCTTTGGAATGGAGATGTTCCGCCTGGTTATTTTTGTGCCTGCTATGTACTTAGTACGTGAAGGCAGACACAAATTTAAAGTTGAGGTTCACCTTGGTAATTTGCTTGCTTGGGTTAATGCTGAAATTAGTTTACAATCCAGAAAGAAATTTTAAGGAGAGAGGGTTTGTTTGTTTGTTTGTTTTTTTTGAAGATGGGGAAGGCTTGAGCATGTTTAAAGGTAGTAGAAAAGAACCCAGTAAATGGGTTGAGTTTGTATATTCAAAGGGGTGGGGGAAGGGAAGGGAATAAATATTAGTGTACTGCCTGACCAAGGCCTTTGTCATTCTCAGTTGTGAGGGCTTGTGGAAAATTATCTCAACATGTAGTTGCTTGGAAAAGTTCATGAGTATTGTACAGCCAGTTCTACAACAGCATGCTTCCCTGGTTCTGGATAATGGACGATGCTCTTGTACCTTCCCAGTCATCAGTGGAGTGAAGCAAGGCTATGTGCTTGCTCCCATCCTTTCTAGCATGTTTTCAGCAGTGTTGTCAGATTCTTTCAGTGAGGACGAACACTGATCAAGGTCAGCTACTGCACTGATGGTAAATTAATTTAACTTGAAAAGGCTACAAGCCAAGACTGAAGTGGAGGGATAGTTGGTGCATGATCCTTTGTTCACAAGTGATTGTGTACTCGATGCAGCCTCTGAAGCTGAGATGCAACAAAGTATGAATTGAGTCTCTATTGCTTGTGCTAATTTTGGCCTGAGAACACCAAGAAAAAACAGATTCTTCACCAGCCAGCATACATGAAACCATCACTTAGGGACAAATGGAGTAATTGAATGCTGTGGATAAGTTCTTGGCAGTATACATTCCACTTGGCAGTATACGTTCCAGGAATGTACACATTGACAGTGAGGTTGATGCACACATTACCAGAGCTAGCTCAGTGTTTGGGAGACTGAAGAAAAGTGTGGAAGAGAAGAGGTATTAGACTATCAAACTGAAGGTCTACAGAGCCATTGTGTTAACTTCATTATTGTGTGCCTATGAAACATGGACAGTCAGGAAACTGAAGCACTTCCATTTGAACTGTCTTATGAAGATTTTGAGGATCACCTGGCAGGATAAAGTACCAGACACTGAAGTCCTTGCTTGAAGTGAACTGCTAAGCATTCAAACTATGCTTCAGAGAGCGCAACTCTGATGGGCTGGCCACTTTCGAATGCAAAATATATGTTTTCCAAAAAGACTATTTTATGGAGAACTCACATGGGGCAAGCATTCACATGGTGGTCAGAAGTGATACAAGGACACTCGGAAGGTCTCTCTAAAGAACTTTGGAATTGATTGTGTGACGTGGAAGACACTGGCAGAGTACCACCCTGAATGGCGTGTCCTCGTCAGAGAAGTCTCTGTGTTCAGTGAGTGAAGCAGAAACGTAGATGTGCAGATTTAGAGTTCTCTCCACCCCAGATGTTCAAGTGGACTGTTTGTGTCCAACCTGTGGTAGAGTCTTCTGAGCTTGCATCGGTCTGCTCAGCCACAAGCAGACACATTGTACCTTGACTCCAGCAGAGTGATGTCATTTGGGTCCTCCTCAGGATGAAGGACACAACTAAACCAACTGTTTGCTGGGCACTAGCTTGGCTCATACAGATGTTATTTCGTTTGGTCTTCTCAACAGCCTTGCGAGATAGGTACTTTCATTGTCCTCATTTTATGGCTGAGGAAACTGAGGCAAACAGAGGGCAGATTTGAGCCCAGCTTGTCCTGACCTCAGGCCCGGTATTCTACCACTGCAACTACCTCGCTGCCTCTAAGTTATTTAGATAATTGAGTGGACCATCTGTTGGGGAAGACAAAAAGGGATGTATGTCGTCAAGGGCTCCTGTAGAGTGGCTAGCCAAGGCAAGGGAAAAAGTCACTTCATTATTAAAAACCAGCATGAAGGAAGAAAAAGTAGGAGAGAAGATGCCAGAGGACTTTGAGGCAAAAAGAAAGGGACATTTCATTGAAAACCTTGATTTTCTTCGTAGGGTATGTAGGGAGATCCTCACCCGAGAGGCAAAGGGACAAGGAAAAGTTAGAATTTTGAGAATGGAGGAGTCAGAGGAGGGCCTGGCTGCTGTGAGGGCTCACCTGAGGTTAGATAACATTCAGGTGTAGTGGACTCAGGCAGCTTGGTTGCCTGAATTTCTCTCACTCAGTTCAACAGCATAGGAGGCAGAAGGTATGATCCAGGGTTAGGGTTTAACAAGACATGGTTTGTTTGTTCTCAAGGCATGAACTGTGATGGGATGAGGGGGCAGAGGACTCAGAATGGAGGATGGCATGGCATTGACTGGTAATCAGTGAGCGAGAATTGGCAAGAGGAAAGTGATGGAGTGAATGATTATGATCAGATAGAGGAAGGTCAGTTTGTGGAACGATTTTGGATGATAGGAGTGGCCAAGGGAGAGTGAAGGTTCAGGTTGTGGGGTGAGAATGAGGAGCTGGCAGGTTAGGGTGCTGGAGGGCACATCAACACACCTCTAAAGTTCCCAAGTTTCAGGGTAGGAGTTAGGAAGAAATTAGATCCTGAAAGGAGAGAGAGAGAATGACCAGCCTACCTGGGGTGAGTAGACTGAAGTCACCAGGATCTTGATTGGGCAATAGATACATTATCATAGTGTAAACTTCAAAAAAGAGGCTGTTGCATGATGTCAGCCAAGGGAGACTCTGGGAGGGGTGACAGATGCCACAGAGCACATCACAGTGGGACACAGCTTTTGAGGGGGATGTAACTGGGCCTGCACTATCACCTGGGGGAAGCAATTTATGGAATAGGAGTTCTAGCAGGCATAATGGGCAGGCAGTTCAAGTGAGATGAGAGGAGACAATTGGGAAAATGGCGGCCAGAGAATGGAAAGTTGGCAGGAGGGAAGTTTACTAAAATGCAGCGGATGTTCATGAACACAAGGCTTGGTGAGTAGCCTATTCAGGAGTTTGCTAGCCTCAGATGGCAATGGAGAGGAGCAGCTGGGCTTAAGATGCAGATAATTAGGTTAGAACATTTTTGTGGGCAGTGTAGATGGCTCTGGCCTCCTCCTTTGGGCTAGATTCCCCCCCAAAACTGATTGTCTTCTCCCTAAAGCTGCCCTTCTAAATTCCCATTTTCTGGTGAGAACCTCTCCTAATTCCCTCCCCACCACCCTAACCTAAAAAATTTGGGCACTTCCAAGACTTGTCAGTCCATTTTCCACAAACCCTCCTCTCCATGGCCACTAGCCCAGCTCAGGTCCCCATCCCCATTGACTGCCTCACTTGGACTACTAGAGTAGTCCTTCAATTAAATAAAATGTCTTATTTTTATATTATCTGTATTTGGACACAGTAGACTCCTGTTTGGACTTGGACTAGCTGCCTTGCTCTGGGCTACCTCCTCCTAGTCCAACCTCTGTGTGGCTGACAGTAGTACATTCCTCATCCGACAACATCATCTGCGTTGAGAAAACGTTGGGTTGTTCCCTTCTACCACCAGGATGTATAAGTAGTAATCATGCTAAGAATAGCTGTGTTTAGATAGCACGTACTCCATACCAGGGACTGGGCTCAGTGTTTCACAGTTATTACCATTAAATACTCACAACAACCAGAAGTAGGCGTTGTTGTTATCTCCATTTCACAGATGAGAAAACTGAGGCAAGCAAAAGCCCAGCTAGTAAGTGTCTGAGGCTAGCTTTGAACTCAGCTCTCCTGACTCCAGGCCCAATGCTGTATCCATTGGCACTACCAGCTGTCTAAACAGATTCCTTAGCTTGGCATTGAAGGCCTTCGAGCTTTAGTTACTACCTACATTTCTAGCATTATTTCACATAACTCTTTTTTGTGAGCTCTGCTTTCCAGCCATCCTGGAATACTAGTTGTTCTCTTACCTGGATATCCTAGGCCAGGCCTGTTTACTCACAAGCATTACCATGCACAGTGTCCCACTCATCTCCCAAAGCTGGCTTCTTGGAAAGTTCTATGAACTGCTGCTGTCTTTTCCATAGGACCTTCCCTGTTCCCTTCAGGTGTTCATTCTCTGGCTCACTCTCCTACCTTGTCCTTTCCCTCAGTCTCTCTCCTTCCTTTCTTAACCAGTCTGGTATGATTAAGCTGGGCATTGTGTCTGGACTGGTAATTTCATTGGTGTTAGGAATTCCTTGTGAAGAAACTTTCCTGAAATTTATTCATTTTAAATTTTTTAAAAAATGTTTTATTTATTTTATTAAATATTTCCCAATTACATGTAAAAAAATTTTTTTAACAATCATTTAAATTTTTTTTGAGTTCCAAATTCTCTTCTTCCCTTCCTCTCCTCCCCACCATGAGGAGTAATGTGATATCAGTTATACATGTGAAGCTGTATAAAACATTTCCATATTAACCATGTTTCAAAAGAAAACACAGACAAAAAAGTTAGGAAAAATAAAGTAAGAAAGTATGCTTCAAAGTGCGTTCAGAGTTCCCCAGGTCTCAGTAGCATTTTTCATCATGGACCCTTTGGAATTTTCTAGAATCGTTATCTTGATCAGTGTAGCCAAATCTTTCATAATGGATCATCTTTACAGTGTTGTGATTACTGTGTACAGTGTTCTCCTGGTTCTTCTCACTTCATTGTGTGTCAGTTCACTTAAGTCTTCCAGTCTTTTTGCTGAAACCTCATCATTTCTTACACTACAATAGGACTCCATCACAGTCTCATACTATAGTTTGTTCAGCTGTTCTCCAATTGATGAGCATCCTCTCAATTTCCAATTCTTTACCACCACAAAAAAGAGCTACTCTAAATGTTTTTGTACAAACAAGGCCTTTCCTTTTTTCTCTGATTTCTTTGGGATGTGACATTGCTGGGTCAGAGAGTTTGGGCGTACTTCCAAATTCTCTCCACCGCGGTTGTCCAAGTTGGCTACACAGCAGTTTATTGTGTTAAAGAGTAGCCTTAGGCTGAGGGCAGCACGGTCGGCCTAGAACTTGACCCGCCTCTTCCTAGAGCTTTTAGATCATGACGTTGGCTCTGGGCCAGGACACCATCCACACCTTCTTGGAGTCAGTGCAGAAGGAGTAACGGCTGACTCTTAGCTCAGGAATTTCTTTACCTGTTGCTCCTTGACCTGAATAAGTCAGTTAATCCCTGAGTCTCAGTCTCCTCATTCCATTTGTGTCTACCTTGCAGGGCATTCTGTAAATGCATTTCATCTCTCTGCATGTACCTATATGCATACACATACATATATATTAGCTATTTTTCACTATTATGGCAAGAACTTAGAAGAAATGAGGGAAAGAGGGGATTGACCTGGTAGGATGGGTCTTCACCCAGAGGTACCAGGAGGTAACAGCTGATCTTTTTCAGGGGCGGGGAGGGGCAGGGCAGGGCAGGGCAGGGTGTTGGAAGGGAAGAAAAGAAGAAATGGAATGCCACCTTAGGCATTAGGAGAGACTTAGGACTTGGCATGGTAGCTTAGGGGAAGGGGTAGAGGAGGTCAGGGGATTGGAAGCAGGTTTTGGCATCCCTTGATTCCAGTGGGGCCTGGGACTTCTGCATGATTGCCTTCTTAGTGAGATTCTAGAATGTCTTTCATTGAAGTCTCCTAGGAACTCATTCCGGAGCCCCAAAGAGGCAGCAGGTTTTACAGTGTCCAATCAGTTTCTTGCCAAGAGGAGACTTGGAATTTGGTATGGTGCCAGTGACTAAGGCCCCAGAGAGTTATGTTCTGCCTCTTCCCTCCAGACCCTCCTTTGCTCATTCACTGAGTGATTGTGGCCTTCAAGGCTTCACATAGAAGCAGAAAGGGAGCAAGGCAGCCACCATGCTGGGCTGGTCTGCATTTAGCCAGAGAGTGTTCTCTGGGCTTCTGCAGTAGTAATTGGAGGGCTAAGCATGTCTTCAGCTTGGCGAGCTGCACTTGAGCGTACACACACGCATGCACACACACACATACACCCCTTCTTTCTAGGTGCTGCTGTCTGTTTACACTTAGAAAGCCCAGCTGATGCAGGGCATGGAAGCAGGTGTTAATAGAGGTTCAAATAAGCAGAAACAATCATCCCGGAGAAGATCAGACTAAACACCCCACCTCTTTCTTTCCCCGCCCCAGGGGGGTGGGGCAGAAGGGCTATCATGTGATCACATATGGCTTTATCCATTTCCATGGGCTTTTTGTTCTCTCCTCACTTGACCAAGCTTACTGAAAGCTACTTGGCATAGAATCTGAGTAGGCATAAGAGACGACATTCAAAGCAATCTAGCAGTGGATGGGGAGAAGGGAGAAACTAATATCCTTGCAGATTTTGTTTTGTTTGATATTTAACCATCCAGGCTTTCACTGTTGTCAGTCAACAATACGTTTGCTAGCGGGTTTGCTGCTCCTGGTTGCTATAGGAAGACTAGGAGAGGGTGATCCTTGTAACCCCACCACTCCAGGCCGGGGCTGGTTCTAGATTCCCTGTTGTGCATCTTGCTTCAACTGGGTGGAAAAAGGAAGGAAGGAATAAGGAGCCACTAACCCTAGCCATGTGACCTCAATGGCACCTTGTTTTCTGCTTCAGCTCTTAGAGGGGCAGCAGCTTTTGTTGGCATTTGTAATAGTTCTCAGCCTTCTCTAAGACAGGGGCACCTTTCCTGAGCCACTTGCTTTGCTCCAGAGTTTCATAGTCTGTGTTTCTGTGAAAAAAGCAAGGACCCCGTAAGGGCGTGGGGCAGTGAGGAGGTGACCAGGGATGTGATGGGGCTTCCACCCTTCCTGGTTCATCCTTCCCAATCCCCAAGGGGCCCTTGGGGGGTCAAAGCAAGGCTGGCTTATGGGGAATGGGATGGGTTTAGGTAGAAGAAAGCCAAGCTATAGTGAAAGAGTTAGCCAGCACTGGGATAGATACAGGGCATAGAAAAACAGTGAATGAAACGGTCTCTGCTCACAAGATGAAGAAGGTGACAGCCCAGGGAGCTGGTGGGCAAGGAGGATTTGAGAGCTCCAAGGTTACTTGTCTTGCTCTGTATTCCTCCACATTACTTCTAGGCTCATCCTCCTTTCCTCTTAGCCTCCTCTCAATCCCTGCCAGCTACCACTTGAACACCAGATGCCCCCACCCATCCCCCAAGACCAAATAACCCACCAGGCATTCCAGTTGGCTTGGATTGACTCTAGCATGGCAGGAGAACATTTCCACAACCAGCAGGGCCTAGAACATGCTGAGGCCACAGGTAAGAAAAGAAGGGGTGGGGGGTGGGGGGGGCCCGGGAGCAAGGCAGGAGATTAGACATGAAATCAGACACTACTCATATACACAAGCTTTTCTAGGCCACAGAAAGTAATATCTTGAATTGTAGATGCCACAGCAGGTGCTGAGTAAGGCCTGGGTGGGAGAAGTGGGGTTGATGTCAGGTCAGCTTGGCCCCGATATGCAGTGCCAGGCTGGCCCAGGCCACTTGGGCAGTGACTTGAAAATACCGAACCCTGCCTTGGTCCTTGGTCCCAGCCTGGCCTCCTTCTCCTTTACACACACACACACACACACACACACACACACACACACGCACACACAGTTCCATTGACTTATAAAACATGTGTACAAAGCAGAAAAGACTAGATTCCCTTCTCACCCTTACTATAAATACCAAAACTCTCTTATAAACACATACTTAAAGGTAATCACTTTTTTATGTGCACAGGCATAAATTGGGCACAGCACACTTAGAGAAAGACACAAATTCTCTTAACATAAATACATCTGTGGACACATGTACATGTATTTGTAGGGACATGCAGACACAAACTCATTTAGAAAAGATGTGCTCATCTCCTCAGACACATTGTGATGCATACAGAAAGCTTGGGAGGAGCAACAAGTAAATCTGTGGAACGAAAATTATATACCGGAGAAACAGGAAACAGTTACCAGAGGGAAGGCACTAGAATTGAGGGGTTGGGAAAGGCTTCCTGGAGGATGTGGGATTTTACTTGGGATTTTAAAGGCAGCCCAAAAGGTCAGCAGGCAGAATGGAGGAAGGAGAGCCTGAGACTGAGGCTGAAGACAAAGAGAAAGCCCAGAGTTGAGAGATGAAGGCCCTTGTTCATGGTACAGCCAGGAGGCCAGGGTCAGTGGCTCAAAGAGGACATGTCAGGGAGTAAAGGGTAAGAAGACTGGAAGGGTTGGAGCAGGCAGGTGATGAAAGGCTTGGAATGACAAACAACCTTTTGTATTTGATTATGGAGGCAACAGGGAGACACCAGTTCATTGAGAAGAGAGTGACATTGTCAGACCTATACTTTAGCAGAATCACTTTGATGGTCAAATGGAAGGTGGACAGGAGTGGGGAGAACTTGAGACAGGCAGGCGCCCCTGCAGGCTAATGAAGTAAGCTAGGTGTGATGTGATGAGGGCCAGTGCCACGATAGGAACAGTGTCAGGAGAAAAAGGGGGTGTATTTGAGAGATTCTGCTGAGGTGAAATCAACAAGGCTTGGCACCATGTTGGATACAAGGAGTGAGAGAGCATGAGGAATCCAGGCTGACTCCTAGGTTTTGGGCCTGAGGGATTAGGAGGATGGTGTTGCCCTCTACAGTAGTAGGGAGAGGGTGCTTGGGGGAGGGAGTTGAGTTCTGTTAAGATGTCTATTGGACGTCCAGTTTGAGATGTCTGAAAGGCAGCTGGAGATGTGAGATTGGGGGTCAGTAGAAAGATTAGGTCTGGATCGGTAGATTTGAGAATTGTTGGCATAGAGATAATGGAATCCATGGGAGCTGATGAAATCACCAGCTAAAGTAGTACAGATGGAGAAGAGGGCCTAGCACAGAATCCTGTCTATACCTATGGTAGGGGCTGGATGAAGACACTGCGTAGACCAAGAAGGAAATGTCAGATAGGTAGGAACAAACCAGGTAGTGTCACAAAAACCTAGAGAGAAGAAAGTAACTCAGAGAAGGCAGTTAGCAGTGCCAGAGGATGCAGAGGCCAAGGAGGAGGAGATTTGAGAAAAGACCATTGTACTAGGCAATTAAGAAGTGGTTAACAACTTTGGAGAGGTTCCTTTCCATGGAATGAGGAGATGGGGATAAGAAGAGAGGAATTGGAAGCCCTTGTTGTAGCAGACCTCCTCGGGAAGGTTAGGCACAGAAGACAGGAGAGGCAAGGGTGATAAAAGGGATGGATGGGCCATGGAAGGGTTTCTGAGGATGGAGGAGACACAGGCATGTTCATGAGCAAGGAAATGGACAGTAGAGAGGGGCAGTTTTTTGGAGGAGATGGGATGGAATGGACTCGCTTGTCTAATTTATCAGGGTTAGCCTTGGTAAGGAGTAAAACCACCTCTTCATGTGAGATGGGAGGGATTCATTGGCAGAAGGCACCTGAATGTTAAAAGCGGAGCAAGGGGAGATGAGAGAGGGGCAAGCACATGGTGCCTCATGTTTTTTCTGTGAAGTATGAGAGAATGGGAGAAGGCAGAATGTTTGAGGAGAGTTGAGGAGGGCTGAAAAAGTTAGAAGAGCTCCTGTGGGAGTGAGTAGATTAGGAAGCTGTAAAGGATTGCTGAGCAGCAGTGAGGGCCCAGTTGAGTTTATGTAACAAAGCAGACAGAAGGGTTGTGTGATTTTCTCCAAATTCATTCAGCAGCAGGAATAAGCAACAGCGGTGGATTGTGGGAGCGATCCAAGGCTGAGGCTTGGTTGGGCACAACTGACAATGTGATAAGAGGGTAAGGGACTTTAGAGACGATAGTGGAGAGTTGACCTGGTTCGCAAAGGGACTGGAGGATTTCTCATCTCTACAGCATCTCTGAAGTGTGTCCCCTTCTGTCCCCAGACACTGCCTCATCGCCCACACTTGGACTATTGCAGTGGTCTGGGGAGGGGAGGCCTCTAATCTTGCCCACTTCAGTTCAGTCCATCCACCATTCAGCCACCAAAGGGATTTTTCTAAAGGCCACCCTTTTCCCTACTCAGTAAACTCCAGTGCCTTCCTATCACTTCCCAGAACAAATACAAATTCCTGTGCATGGCATGCAAAGCCCTGTATCACTTAGCCACCTCCTACCTTTTCAGTGTTTCTTTAATATAGTGATCCTGGCCTCCTGGCTTTCTTCTCTCAGCTTGGGGATGTTTTCTGGCCATTTCCCATGGCTGGAAGGCCCTCCCTCTGCTTCACTGCCCACCGACCTCCCTGGCTTCCTTTAAGTCCCAGGTAAAATCCTGCCTCCCATAGGAAGCTGTCCCCAAGCCCTCCTAGCTCTAACGTCTGCCCTCTGTTCATCATTCTCCCCTATTTACCTGGCCAGGGCTTGTTTGTACATATTCCTTTGGTTCTTTGCTCCCCCACTGGACTGTGAGTTCCTGGAAGTCAAGGATGGGCTTTTGCCTTCCTTGTTGTTTCCCTAGAGCTTTAGCTTAGTGTCTGTTACAAAACAGGCTGTTAATAAGCATTTATTGCTTGGCTTATCTAGTATAGCTAATGGGGGCAGCTAGGTGATACAGTGGTGGGCCAGAAGTCAGTAAGACTCATCTTCTTGAGTTCAAATCTGGCCTCAGACACTCACTAGTTGTATGAACCAGGGCAAGTCACTTCACCCTGTTTGCCTGTTTTCTCATCCACAAAATAAGGAAAAGGAAATGGCAAACCCCTCCAGGGTCTTTGCCAAGAAAATTCCAAACAGGCTCATGAAGGGCCGGACACAACCGAATGGTGCTGGGTGATGGCCGAGAATGGAAGAAGAGCAGGTTTTGCTGAGGGAGGGCAGAGGGGCAGGTGGAAAGCCAGTAAGTTGTGATCTGATGGGGAAATCTCAGAGGCCATGAATATAGAGGTGGTGCATTTGTGGGTGGTAGGTGAGGCTAGGAGTCTGACATCTTTGTTGGTGGCTGAGGCAGGGTGAGTCACACACAGACTTTTGGAAGCTAGGTGGCTGTCCAAAGTCCAATGAACACATCCCAGCATTTCAGCAAAGCTTCCCGAGCCCCCAAGGTCACTCCTTTGGCCTCTGTGCCCTTCTCATCTCAGCTACGGCAGCCATGAGGCAATGGGAAGAAGGCTGGCATTTTGTTGTTTTTGTCGGTCAGTGTCCATTCCCTTCATTTGTGGCTCTGTGTTGTAATGATTACAGTTTGTGTTGACCTCCATGGACTGTATAAGCAGTGAAAGCCAGCCACCTTTGCTTTATAGCACTGTTCACATAAAGCAGATACTGAAATCTCTTATTAGCTCATTTTCTTTTTCTTTTTTTCTAATCTATTTTTAAAAATTCCTGTAGGCACAAAGAAGAATTCTGGAAAATCATTGAGAATATGCATAAATAAAGAAGTATTTTTTTCTACATAAAAGAAGTCCAAGAATCACAAAGTCTGCAGAAACTTGGTTAATCAGATACTGCCAGACTGATTTAATCAGCATAAAATTGAAAGAACTTTAGTTCTGTAATAAAAATTCCCATTTGGGATTGGACAAACTTTAATAGAAAGACTAGCGAAGACGGGAAGGGAGGGGTGGGGGGACAGGCAAGCGGGCACATCCGAACTGCACAGACATGAAAAGTGGCCCCTGTCAAACCTGGGAAGATTCGTGGTTTCTCATGGAAAACATTTTCTCCACCTAGGCTCTCCTTCCAAACTTAAGTCCATTGAAGTCCAATATATTGTCTCAATTATTGTATTTTTTTGTCTTGGTTTTGTTGGTGACAGTATAGCTGAATTGTTTACTACTTTGCCTGTGGGAAAATGAGATGATTTCAAATACTGTCTTGAGCTCCACAATGAGCCGTCCATGGTCACTCTTCAGCATTTCACCTCTGATCCTGTCCTTCCTTGCATCAGGGCTAACAAGGATGTCTATAGCTTCAAAATGTCATCCATGCGTCTTGGGAGATTCCCCAGGAATAGGTTCTATTTTGACACAGGCTTAACTTCTTGAACTTTTTTTTTCAATATCCACTTGCTTATGGTTTATTTCAATACTTGTAACTATTTCAGTCTCAAGAAAATTTTTAGTAGTTCACACCTGAGTGTGCCATGTTTCACTTGACTTGCTTTAACAATTTCACCTATCATTATTTGTAAAATCAAACCCTGATACTGACATGTTTGCTAGATGTGACCTTCAGCAAGTCAGGGCCCTTCCCTGGACCTCTTTTTCCTCATCTAAAATCTGTCTGAGAGTAAACATTTCTTAAGTCCCTCAGCTATGCGGGGCACTATGCAGAGCACTAGGGCTGTGGATACCGCAGCCAGTCCCTACCTTCAAGGGGATGTGACCTTGAAATTTCCTCCCAGCTGTAGATCCAGGGTCTTTTGTCACTTTTGTCACCTTCCTCCAGCAGACCAGACCTTTGCTGTTGTCACCCTGGGCCAGCCCTCTGAGAACAGCTATGCCAAGATCGTCCAGGAATGAGAACCAGGAGCACAGAATGGTTTTTACCAAAAACGACCCCTAGAATTCTCACTCTTGGATGGGGCCAGGCCTGCAGATTCTCCTGCCTGGGCCAGAGCCCCCACTAACAAAGGGTCTGTGGTACCTGGGCTAAGAGCTCAATGGGCTAGTAGTGAGATCAGTCTGTGAGCTCAGAGTCTAGCTGGGACAAGGAACGGATGGAGCTCCCCCTTCTTTCCACTCCCACTTCTGAGAGGGGAGCTCTCTGTTGAACTGTCTTTATCAGGCTTGGCCTGGCCCCCCCTCATCTGGTGATGCCTCCTGGGGATCCATCTTCCTACATCTGTCTCCCCACAACGGCCTCTCTTTCCTCCTACCCTTGTAAATGAAAGACACAAAGACCTGGCATGGAAATCACTGCTGGGCTTAATGTGGGTAATTTGCAGCTGCTAATTAAGATGCTTGCTCAGGGTCTCTGGAACTGAAAACAGTCTTGCTGGTCATTGCTTCTATTCACTGTAAACTTATCACTGCTGGAAGAGCCCAATGCTGGACCATAGCTGGGGGTGTGTCTGTGTTCATCTTTCATTGCTGAACTGAACGTGCCTGAGAGGCTGTCCTCTGACTTTTGAGCCAGCCTCCAAACTGGCCTTTGCCTTTATTTTTTAAAATTAACAAAACCCTACTTCCCTCCCCCCATTGAAAAAGGAAAAAAAGCTAGTAACTAACATTTATATAGCATTTTAAGATTTACTTTAAAAATTTTGCCTCATTTTATCCTTACTACAACCCTTAAAGGGAGGTACTCTTATTCCCGTTTACAGATGAGAAAACTGAGACAGAGGTAAAATGACTTGCACAGGATCACGCAGCTAGCAAATATCTGGGGCAGAATTTGAGTCTTCCTGACTTCAGGCACGGCACTTCCTACACCAGTAATCAAGCCCGGAAGAACCCCCTATTGGCTTGTACTTCTGTGTGCACCAGAGTCCTGTCTCTGTAAGGAGATGGGAAGCATTTTTCCCCTCTGAGGGCACTGGACCAACCTTTCCCAGTCACTTGTCTCTGGTGCCTTCAGGCCTGGCCTTTCTCTGCATCACTATGGCTGTCCTGCCCATTCTCTTGGTCTCTCTTTGCTCCAAATCCTTTTATTAATCCACAAGGATGTCCTAGGAGCCACCTTCCTGCCTGGTGTTGCGGATACACAGACAGACAAGGAACTTGTCTGGGGAGACCACTTGGCCACATATAGGTAAATCAAGACAAATCAGAGCCCATTTTGGAGGGGAAGGCACCAGCTGTGGAAAAGATCAGGAGACTTCGTGTAGAGGGTGATTGATTAGGGTCTTGAAAGGAACTAGAAATGCCAAGAGGTGGAGGTGAAGAGGGCAAGTGTGCCAGGCATGGGGGACAGCCCACTCAGGGGCACAGCCAGGGGAGACAGAAGGCCCACATAGAGAAAGCCAGAAGAGGAGATGGGAATGGGAGGGCAGAGGCCAACCTGATCCTGGAGGGACAGCCACATGGAGCCTCAGTTCATGGAATTGGGGTTGGAGGGAGGGCTGTGGTTAGAGCCCTCCATAGTGAAAGTGACTTGTGGTAGCCATGGGAAGGCACTGCTGGAGACAGGGACTCCCATTAGAAAACAGGGAGATGATCTAGGCAGGGGCATCTCAGTGAATTGTTTTGATTTCTTGTTTGCGCTTGTGCGGTTGAGGTGACAGGCGCTCCTGCTGCTGTGTCACACAGGGCAGGTTGGTTCAGAGGCTGGCAACAATTTCATCACTTTCCCGCGTAATTCCAAGTGGTTTTTTAGGGTGACAGCCCCAGTCCCAGCTCCATTTAGCAATTCAGTCTGGTCTGAAGTCTCAGGTTGATTAGTGAGCCCCCTTGGAGCCTGCTTTTTCTCATCAGTACCTTTGACATTTCAGATCTTTCCCCTTCCAAGTATATGAAGTAGTCTCTTATTTTGTTTGAAATAGAACACATTTACTAAGCTCACATAGGCAGTGCTCTTAGTATTGGTTCAGGTGCAGTCATCGATAATGCATCTTTAATTATTACATCTTTCCTTTACTTTTTGAGAAGCAGTGGAAATGTAAGGGACCAAGAGCTGGTCTTGAAGGTGCAAAGACCTTGGTTCAAGGCTGCTTGTGGCCCACGCTGGCCATTGTGACCCTGGGAGGTCACCTCTCCAAGTGGCAGAGGAGGTAGTGACTATAGTCCAAGGAGAATTTCCTCCTCTTCCCCTCTCCTCTCTCCTTTGGTGAAGGCAGTCACAGGCGCAGTTTATCCTTCAGGATTTAGACTCCTGGGCCCCTCCTCTCCTGTCCTGAACCCTCTTGTTTTCCCAGCAGTGGCAGTGACTTTCAGGCCAGAACAGAGTAGCAAAGCGAGGACTCTTCTGGGGCTCCAGGTTGGCTTGAGCCAGCCCTGGGTTCAGCCGCATCATCCTGAGTCTCTGTGTTTTCACTTAGCAATGGGGATTTCAGTACTTGTGGGGTAGGGGTGAATTGGTAACCCTCTAAAGATTGAATTTGGGTCGTTACTATTGATGGCTCTGAAGAGAGGACTGACTTCACAGGCAGAAAGACCCAGGCTCAGATCCTGCCTCTGCCACTTGGCTTTGTGACCAAGTCACTTCATCTTAAATGCCTTGAATTTTAAAATCTTAAGTTAATTGGGCTTTACCTCCTGAAGTGGAGACTTTCCTTCAGTGATTAGAAGACGAGGCTTCTCTTCCTACTATTTGCTCTTTCATTCTTAGGGTCTTGGAGCTCAATGGAGAAAAGTCCTGGCTTTCTTTGAGAACCTCCCAACTGGGAGGCACAGGAAGGGTCTGGGGTGGTGAGGAGGAAGGAGAGCCAACCTCTTTGGAGCACTCCAGTGTGGAGCCTTCCATAGCCTCTCCTTTCCCTTCCTTCTTTCACAGAATTCTCAGTTTCTAGAGATTAACTGGAGAGGGAGAAGCGGAAAAATGAAGAAAAAGTGGAAACAAAATGAGCCAACAAGAGGAGCTATGAGCAGAGCAGAACAGAGGGCTGAACAGATGTTCTTGTTATTCCACTGGATCCTAGGGCCCCCCTTTTGGTGTTCCTGGATCAGTCTGGGCCCTTCCCCTCTCATGACTGGAATGTGCTGCCTTGCCTTATTTCTGTTTGCAGAATCTATGTAGCCTGGAGAGATTTCCCCTGACCTCAGCGCCCTGCCGTCCTTCTTAGGTCCCTGTCTCCTTCACTCCCTTTTCTCCTCTTCACTTCCTAACTTCCAGTCTCAAAAAGAGCTCTGTTTATTCTTCCTAATCCAGTGATCCCTTCCACACATCAACTCTGCCCATCGCTGTTTCACTATATTGAGGGGCAGTATAAGAAATTAAATGAGAATTTGGGGGGAGATTTGTGGAAGCTGCAGATGCCATGTGAAGGCCAGCAGACAATCCAAAGCCTATAAACCAAAAGACCCAATTTTTATAGGAAGGTACTGTAAACACCCCATAAAAGAAAAAGAAAAAAAAATCAAAGTTCTTCTCTGGTACAAAGAGAGGGCTAAAAAGTTTTATGAGGATTCTCCAGATTCTCTAGACTTTGGGGTGGTGACACCACACCCCTAACCCCTAAGATGTGGAAGGGATTACTATAATTAGGGAGTATTACTCTTCTGAATTCTCTCAACCATTCTACTCCCCACAGTGGTCAAAATTCCTTTTGTTTAAAAGCACCCTTTTTATCCCCACTCTATCCCCACCTTCCCCTCAGCCCATCCACAATGAGCTCATTCTTTTCCCCCATCCCTTTCTTTCCTCTGTTATGTACTTCAGAACTCCTCCACAGAATCTGTCCTCTCCTTATTTGTGCCAGTTGTGGAGGAGAAAGTAGGTGACCTTCCTTTTTGCCATCACAATGGCCTTAGAAGGGAAGGCTTTGGGCACTGGGAAAGGTGAAGTTTGGTCTGAGTCTTGAAGGAAGCCAGGGATTCTAAAAGGTGGAAGGGAGACCCATTAGAAAGCTGTCATTCAGGTGTGAGGTGAGGGAGGCCTGAGCTGGCTTAGCTGTGTGAGATGTGAGTGCATCATTGGCAGTTAATTGGATCTGGGGATGAGCAACCAAGAGGAGTCAAGGATGACAGACTGAGGTTGTGAATGGGGTGGCTGGGAGGGTGGTGATGTCACAGCCATGTTTCTCAAGCTCTCTTTTCAGGATTTTTACCAGTTGGGCAGAAGTGAAATTCAAACCAGCTTTCCTGTTTTCCTTTACTCTGGTGGGGAAAGAATGACTGACTCATACACCATGTTTGTGTGTGCATGCGCATGTGTGTGTGTGCGTGCATGTGTGCACGTGTGTGCCTACGTGTGTGCATGCGTGTGTGTATGTATTTATTTTGCCTGCTATTCTCCGGGCTCATTGTGTTAAGACCCTTACTCAGTGAAAATGGGTTCAGCCAAGATACCCTTTGTATGGGAACAAACGGAGTCGGGAGCATCCGTTTGACTGATCTCCCTTGTGACAGATTAAACAACTACACAACACCCTGGACCAGCTGCTCCTTGAGCAGGCCTGGGAGCTGGCCAGACACTGACTTTTTTCCTCATTAACTTAGTCTATAAGATAATGGAGCCCATTTATCTCTAGGGCAAGTTTTCCTTTCATAGGTGGGTCATCCAAACACTTTCGGATGAATCTATCCATGGGCTAGTCCCTTCCCCACCTGTGACTTTGCACATATTCATCTATTGCCTGTGTTTATTGAACATCTTGTTACCACTAGTAGAGTGAATGTAAGTACCTTGAGGACAGGCTCTGCCTCCCTTATCTGTATTCCCAGTGCCTTGCATAGAGCAAGTGCTTAATAAATGCTTGTTGATTATGACTAACCCAGTTCCCTCCCTGTCATCGTCCCCCCCCTTGCTAAATAATAATAAATAATAAAATAGTGACTAACAAATTGTGTGTCAGAATTCAAGCCCTGGCCCAAGAAAACAAGCCTTCTGACTCCAAAAGGGAGGAGAGGGGAAGGAAGAGGAGAGGAAAGGATGGAAAAAGAGAGGGGGAAAAGACAGAAGAAAGGGAGAATATTGTGTTGCTGTTTCTCAAGTGGAAAGGCAGACGTACCAGGAGACCCCAGGAAAGCTGGGAAAAAGACAGTGTGCTTTCCTAGCTCTCCCTTTCTGTACTGACTGCTCTGCCCAACCCCCTTCCTGGCCTTGCTTCCTTGGCAGCCCCTTGTTCTGGTTGGAGAGTCAATGGTCTTCCAGGGGAAGGACTTCTAAGCTATGACTGTGGAATGCCCTTCTGCCAGCTCACTTTCACCCCTGACCTGTTTTTTTTTTTTTCCGTCTCTTAAACTGACTTTGCTCAAGGCCTGACCCTCAGCCTGAGATTGGATTTATGGGCAGCAACTTTCTCCTCCCTGGATCAGAGACTAGAGAAGGCCTTCCAGTGTGTGGGAAATCATTGAAAGGGGCTGAACCTGAGGGAGGCAAATTAAAAACAGGGAGAGGCCCCCAGGAAGCCAATCCTGGGCACCTTGAGGCATCTCTGAAGACTCTTCCTGTCTGCCATGGTAAGACACCAGGCTTTAGAGATCTCTTGGCACCGGGCTGGCATGGGTTTACATGGGCATTGATGTTCTTAGAGAGACCTGCTGCCTGCTACTGCTCCCCTTGTTCTGCTGGAGGTTGACTATCTGCCAAAAGCTTTGGAGGTGAGAAAGCAAGGGAGTTTGGAGGGTGGCCGCAGCTCCTTGGAGGATAAGCATGTGTGGGACAGATGAACATTTTATTAGATGATCTGAGGTGAGGAGAACCAGATGCCAAGGAGGTTTGATAACTAATCATTCTAGCTAGCATTTAGAGAGTGCTTTATATTCCAGCTGAGGGTAATCTGTCGTGAATTAGGAGCTCAGAGTACTAGGAGACACACAGTTAGTCATGACAGGAGGAAGCCTAGGGAGGAAGGGGGTGGGTCCCACAGTTCTGTGTGAGTTCTTGTCATGGAAGTTTAAAGCCTTCATAGAACTGCTAAGTAGGGCACTGTGGCAGCAGGGAAGGCATTTGCTGTCCTGGGAAGTGAGCTACTATTACACAGAGTTTTCTATATACCCTTTGGGCCAAGTGGCAGCCAATGGCCCCTGACCCTAATATGGCCTGCAACAATATCCTGCGAATTCGGGGTAGGAAGCCCATGGAAGCCTTAATAAGGCTTTTTATCTTGTAGAATTGTAGATAGCCTAGAAGTTACACAACTGTTTGATCAGTCCCCAAACCTGTCTCCCTTCACCAGAGATAGTGGGATGTGAACAGCTGGGAAACCAGGCTAAATGGAAGGAGAGGATTGCTGCCTTCTTATGACTGGGAAAAAAAAAAAGCAAACCACCTCCTCCTTGTCCTCTTACTCTGGGGAAGGAGAAGCTGATAAGGGGCTTTGAAAAAGGCTTTCCCTTTATCTCCAGCTCCAAATGAACTTGGCTGTCCTGGGAGATCTAAAGGAGAGAAACTGGTAGGGCCCCTGGGTGGAGCTGAGAGCACCTTTCCCTGCTGGGGCAGACAAATGGGAGAGTGTTACGGGAGGCTGGTTTCATGCACCTCCCCAAAGGCAGGGCCTGTACTCATGTGAGCCCTCCATGATGTCCACCATTATCCTTTGTCAATTAATAGGATTTAGAACTAGAAAGGGCTTCAGAAGCTGTTCAGTGGTCTCCCTCTCATTTTACAAGTAAGGAAACTGAGGCTCAGAGAGAAGTGACTTCCAAGATCACCCAGGGAGAGGCAGAGCATGAACAGACCCTTCCCAGTCCTGGACAGACCTGGACTATTGACAACATGAAGAGAAAGGCTAATCCCACCACTCTAGGACCTTCTACTTACCTCTGTCATCGGACTTTTGTCATCTGCACTGCCCTGGCTCCGATGCCCAGACTGTGTGCATTGTTAGCCTCTACTTGTGATGTCTGCAGCTCCATGAATTATATCCTCCCGGAATGTCTTTTCCTCCTATTCTTCTAGTCCTGTTAGCCCAATCCCAAGCCTTTCTGACTCCATTACCCTGTAGCTGTCTTCTTCCTAGTCCCATGTGCTCAGAATGTTTTACCTGCACATTCTCTAGGCTTTCCCATTTTCCTTAGTCTTCTGTCTGTTCCTCATCTGACCGTGGATTTCTTGGTGGCAGGGGACCCTTTGTAGCCTTCCTAAACATTGAGTAACCTTTGACACTCAGATTAGACTGAGGCATTCAGCTTTTTGAAGGGAATTCAGATTATAGGTGCTGGGGAGAAAGGCTCACAGGGCAGCTTCTAAAAGGCTTGGTAGGGGAAGAGGCTGAAAAAGAGGAAACACTTGGA
Organism: Potorous gilbertii; assembly: GCA_028658325.1. Classification (NCBI taxonomy): domain Eukaryota; kingdom Metazoa; phylum Chordata; class Mammalia; order Diprotodontia; family Potoroidae; genus Potorous; species Potorous gilbertii. The sequence goes on along the minus strand of JAQQSK010002587.1, from coordinate 196,751 downwards.
ATAGATAGAATTTCCCCTAGGAGAAAAGATGTGACTTCTTTGCCCTGGGGGAACATCCCTTAATAATAACCTTGTGGATCTGGTTACACCTAATTCTCTCGGTGAACCTTCTTGAACATCAGAAACTTTTTCCTGTTGTTTGTGGACTGGGGGGCCACCTGGGGGAGCATTTCCCACTTGCTAATTCCTTACAAAGTTAGACCCCAGGCTGAAAGCCTCGCTATTCATGCCTTTTGTTCTGGTTAGATGCCAGCACTATCCTGCAGTTTCCCTTGCTCCTCTGAGCCCATGACATGCCAGCGCCATGCTCCAGAACATCCTGTTCACCTCGGCTCTCCTTAATGTGGATGCTCCTTCTAAAGTGCTGAGGCCTTTTCATCCTGGCTCTGCCCAAACCTCTTCCCTCTGAAGGGAAACCTCATGGAGGCCTCATGGAAGCCTCACGGTGTCTCGAAGACCTTCCTCCAGAAGGCTGGCTTTTCGCTTCTCTCTCATCCTTTCCCTATGACTTGCCTGTCTCCCAGCAGTGTGTGGAACATGGAGGGGTGAGCCAAGGCTTGCCCTCAACTGGACCAGATGGTGGCCATCACTCAGCATTATTTCCCGTTATCTTTGGATTCCTGGTTGGAGCCATGAAAAGAGCACCTTTTGACCTGGCCCATCCATATGTGGTCCTCTAGACTTTTAAAACCGGGGAGGGAAGTTCCACGGCTTGTGAGTGTTCGAAGTGAGCTGCCCCCAACAGTGAGAAATATGGTCACCTTAAATAAAGACTAATACCTGTTGTGAAATCAGGAGAGCCTTTATTAATCTTTACATCCATTCCCCCTGAATGAACAGGTAGCCTCTCCAGTAAGGTTACAGGATGGTAGATAGCTTCCTACGTGTAGGAAGTTGGGGCTTCTTATACTGTTTTCCGATCTTTGGATCTCCAGCAACACTATCTCCTGGCCATGTGACTCCATGTTCTCCTCTCTGATAGGCCCTTCCTCATGTAGCTCCTTGGGCCTGGGCATTAGTTTCTGACCTTTAACCTGGCCATGCTAGGTCACCACCCTTTATCACCTACAAAATCCCCCCTCTTTTTCTTAATTAAAATTTCTGTTTCCACACCTAAATCCAATCAATAAATACCTCCTCACATTCTTTCCCCTATGAATTTTTCCCTTCATCTAACCCCCTTTATATGAATATGGGAAGGGAGCAAGTTAATTGATGCATTGACATCAGGACAAGAGCAGTTGCCTTGTTATAAGTGCAGATACAGAGATTCAACATACAAAGGCAGATCAATGAATTGTCCATTCAGAGATTCCATCTCATGCAGCAGGTCTGGGGAGGAACATCATCTGATGCAGTTTTTCTGGTCTGGATGCTTGGCATCTTTGACAATTTTTCCTCAATTTCTGATAATGAAGTGGCCCTTCCAGCGAAGGCCACACACCCCCTGTGTGTGCCCCCGATCCCATCTCCTCCTATCTCTTCCTTCAGTTGTTCTGTCTGTCTGTCTGGCCTCCATCTTCAGCTTCTCCCATCCTCCTCTCAATTAAGCTCATGCTTCCCCTCTGAGCTGCCTTTTACATTTTTATTTTGAGTTCCAAATTCTCTTCCTCCCTCCCATCCTCACTGAGAAGGCAAGCAGGTCCAGTGCCCATGATACCCGGGATGTCTGACAGGCTTCCTGATGTCTGTGCCACCATCTCCAAGGCTCAGACTGACCATCTTTGACTACTGCTGCCCTCAGGATGATCTGGGCCCTGAGGCCAGGCCGGATAGGAAGATTGGTTGAAGGAGATGGAGCCTGGAGAAAAGAAGGCTTAGAGGGGAGGTGGGGCTGCCAGCTGGCCACCCTCTGTCATTGCTTGGGGTTGGGGAGCTTAGAGCCCCTGGAGACAAGTGGAAGTTTGATGTTTCACCAAGAAAACTGCAGAGGAGGGAGGTCATGGGCAAATAATGACCCCTCTCTAGGTCTCGGTTTTCCCCTCCGTACAATGAGAGGGGAATTTAGTCTTTTTCTGCTACAAATGCCCAGGCAGATGACTTCCTTGTCCTTAGAGAGGGGATGAGGGGCTGCTGGCGCCGAGGGAGCCCCCATTGCTTCTTGTGCACACTAGGTGGCAATATTAGCCCTGAAATCCAGAGCTGGGGGCTGAGACTGGGGTCCACACTTCCTTTTCCTCTGGCCCAGGATGAGGTGATTCCTGATCTGCTCATCTCCAGCCCCTCTCCCTCTGTTCCCATACTCCCTGGACAATGCCAGGAATGACCGCCAGTCATTAATCCCTGGGGCCACAGCCAGGGGGCTGGTACTCTCTGTTGACTCTTGGTAGCACAGGCAGTGATCAGTCAACCAGCAATTATGAAAGGCCTACTATATACCAGATGCCATGCTGAATTCTGGGAGACATACCAGTCTAAAGTGGGAGATGACGGTAGATAGCTCTGTACAGATGGGATGGAATGTGTGTGTACATGCGCCCATGTGCCACCCCATCGTGGAAGGCCCAGAGGAGGCCAGGCTTTGCTGGTTGTTTTGGGGAGCCCTGAGCTAGAGCCAGTCCAGGGGACCCCTTTCCCCCCTTTCTCAGCTGCTTTCCTCTCCCTGTGTCTGTGTCTCTGCTGTATCCTCTCCTGTGCTGGGCCCCTTGTGTTCCCACTCCACTCACCCCACTCTCGGTTATACATTGTGAGCATCTCAGTTGCCCTCCCAAGGAAGACAGAGTGTCTTCCTTTCCTTGTTGTCTCCTACCCTTGAGGCATGGGATGGGTCTTAGGTTAGACTTGTAATGTGCTTCCCTCTGCCCAGAGGACTCAGTTAAAATTGGAGTCCATTCCAAAAACCTGTCTCTTTCCATTGTCATTTGCCAGCAATCTCTCAGGCTGCCTGGATGTCTTGAGAGCCAGGCTCCCCACAGATCTCCCCCTCTTCAGTTCCCTAACACTTGTGGGTGTCCTGGCATGAGAATCCAGGCCCCAGATCGCTGCTCTCACCTCTGAGCTTTCAGAGCTCCACTTCCTGTCTGGCCACCTCCAATGCTGGACTTAGATCTTCAGTTTCTGGCAGCAGCTCCCCTTCCAAGGAGGAGGGCCAAGTGATGCAGCTGAGAGTACCTCCCCAGTTTGAAAGAGCCATAACCCTGGGCAAGGCTTCAAGGGGTTGGCAAAGTGACCTTTGAAATCCCTTCCAGCTTCTAGGACAATGGTCCTGCAAGTCTGGGAGCTAGTTATGATGGAAAATGAAAAGCACAAATCTTGGTGGGTGAACCCCATGTTTCTATAGCCCCTGGAGCCATCTTGATTTAAGAGCCTTGTAGGTGAATGCTGGTCTGCACCAAGGCTCAGTCTTGAGAATGGATCTGGGCTTGACAAGGCCCATAGAACCAGGTGGGATTCAGGCCAGCTGTAGGTAGAGGTGCAGTGGGTGTAGTTTATTGAGGGGCAGTGCAGGGGAGGGAGTCTCTGGGGCCACTCAGACTGTGGAGCTACTGCTGCTGAGCATGATGTTCTCATCATGTTTTGTCACATCTGGAACTCTTCAAAGCCAGATCTGTCCAAACCCAAACCTCTTCTCAGCATGGTCATCATCATACTTCCCGTGGGTGGAGGTCTGGCTTCTTGTGAAACCCAAGGTGAAGAAGGCCTGCTCTGTGAAGTCCCATTGGGTGGGAGCCAAATTAAGCATAGAGCAGACATGGCAGTCACTCCCTGCTTTTGAGTCAACGCAGCCTTGTTTTCCCCTTCTTTCTCCCTACTCAGACAAGGCTGAAATGAGAAGAGGCAGAATGGATCTCTCCATGAACTTTAGACCATTAGCTCTCTAGAGGACAAAGTCAGGGGGATGGAAGTGTTTGAGGCTGCTGGTGGCCTCTTTTCTCCTTTTACAGAAGTACCTCGCTGACTCCCTGGCCCCAGCAGGGAAATGTAGCCTGTCCCGCAGGACACATGAGTAGAAATTGGTGCTGAGCTCTATCTTAGGCTGTCAGCATGACTTCTTATCCTAGAGGAGAGCCAAGCAGAAGAAATATCCTTTCATGATGACAGCAGCCACAGCTTGGTGACTGGAGCATGTGCAGTCTTTGGCAGGATGCTCTCAGGTTCTCAGCTTGGGAACCCTCTCAGGGGCCCAGCCAAATTCAAGAATTTGCCACCTCCAGAGTTTGGTCCCACCCAGACTAATCCACTCTGGCTTAGAAATGATGTGGAAATGTAGGCATCATGGACAGAAGGTTACCTGTACTGGCTTAGAGGGTAATTATGTCCTGTTTAAAGATTTCTGCTCTGGAGCACTAGGGGAATGGGCCTTGCTTCTGCGCTGCCCCTCATAAAAGGACTTTATGCATAACGTGAGAAACTCAGGCAGGGTGCTTGCTCCTTTGTTTGGTCTGATGAAAAATGCAGCTCAGCCTGACCTCTAGGGGAATCACCAAATGCAGCAGCTCCCTGAATTCCTGAGAAGGTCTGGTTCCCTTACATCCTCCAGATTCGGTTTAGTGCCAGGAAGACATGGGTCTTCTCCAGGAATGGTGGAAAGACACATGAAGAGTCTGGTCCTGCCCTGCCACTAGCTCTCTGTATGACCTTGGGCAAGTTCCTGTGCTTTGGACCTCAGGTCATCTGTAAAATGGAACACTAGCATCTTTCTTTTTCCTGTGGCTCTTGTGAGATAGTGTCTGTGAAAACATTTTACAAATGATATCCCCTCCTCATTCTCCCAGCGGCTGCCCAGAGTCAGCCTAGTCAGACTGGAGAGTCTGCAGAGAAGGGCTTTCCCTCTCTCTGCCTCCCCTCAGGCATGCAGGATTCTTTGGGGATGACTTTAAGTGGGACCAGCCCCACTTGAGAGGTTTAAGAAGGGCTCCCAGTGGTTCCTTTCCCCTCTAACAGGAATCAGTCATGTAGTAGCTCCTTTATACGAGATTCTTTCCCCCCTTTTTCACATTTGATGGCTGCAATCCCTGGAGTGAGGCTCAGTCCAACCTGCCCTCGAGTAGCTTATGCTCTCCTGGGAGAACACAGCTTCCAGATGAGGAAATACAGAGAAACTTCAAAAGGGAAAGAAAGAGCCCATCAAGGGGAGAAGGGACCATACCTGTGTGGCACCTGAGCTGTATTGTACTAGGCAGCACGGTGGCAGTGAGGGACTCCCGGAGGCTGAGGAGACAAGAGATGGGGCCAAGCTGGGCATTGGATGGGCCTCTGTGGGGAGACTGTGGAAAGTGAACGAATAGGAAGTGAGATCTTTGCTTTTCTAAAAGGTCTATCTATAAAGCATTGGGTTACTTTCAAAATTGCCCTGCTTCTCTGTGCTTCCTCCTGAATACCTTCCTTTGCATTTGAAAACGTTTCATTGGCCCTCAAAAGAAAGAACAAAAAAGAAAGAGAGCAAAAGAGAAGGAGAGAGAGAGAGAGAGAGAGAGAGAGAGAGAGAGAGAGAGAGAGAGAGAGAGAGAGAGGAATCCTTGAACAAATAAGTGTAGTTGAGCCAAACACGTGGAGCAGTGGTTCTGGCCAGATGCTGTGTGTCCACTCCCTCTTCAGCGGTCCTCTGACCCAGCCAGTCACTGCATCAGTCAGCGTCTGGGAGCTTTCTGGAGTTCTTTGTCCTGGGTTTCAGGTCATCTAGGCCTCTGTGCATCAATTTGTGCCACCCAGGATTCCCTGAGATGGTGTCTTTCATCATATCTTACAGTGTGATAATGTTCTGTTACATTTATATGCTACAGTTGTTTTAACTGTTCCCTTAATGTCCACAGGGTCATCTAAGTCCCCACTTCCCCCACTTAGATTCTAGCTCTTTTTTTTCCTCTGTTAATCTAGTAGGTGCTTAATAAATGGATTAGACTGACTGACTGCCCATCCAACATTCTCTTCCCTCTTAACCACCTCCTCCTTGTTTCTGCGTGTTTTCTTGTTTATTTTGGTATATTTCTATAGCAAACTATAACCTTTCCTTGTCCATGAAAGATGAGCGAGCTTCAGCTGACGCCTACTCCGCCATCCCTTCCTCCATGTTTATGTTTTTTCTCACACACCCTAATTGTCAGAAAGATCAAGTTTCAGCCCTTTCTTCCACCTTTGCACACAAGTATACTCCTTTTACCCTCTTTTTTTTTGCCCTCTGGGCACTTTTCATTTTAAGATTCCTGAAGTACAATATTCAGGCTTTTTAAAAATCACAGTTTTCAGGGAGTTGAATGATTCTTAAGTGATCTCTCCTTGATCTCCTTTCTAGGTTGATTATTTTTAATATGGGCTAGCTTAGATTTTTTTTTTCTCTTTTGCAGTCTTGTGATTTCGTTAGACTTCATTTCTGTCTTGGTGAGCCGTTGTTTTCTGTTTGGTCAGTTTTAAGGGTGCCCTTTTCTTGAGTCAGGTTTACCGCTTTCTATTCAGAGCTATTGATTCTCATTCCAATTATTTCATCTAGAACAGGGTTTCTTACAGATATGTGGGATGTGTGAGCTTGTTGGTTTTTGTTTATTTTAAATGTTTTGATAATTATATTTCCAGAAGTTTGAGCCAGGACATCAAAAGGAGCTCTAGAACTTTGACTTCACAAATTTACTTCCTGCTTCATCTCTTCTAGGTATTCATGTTGTTCTTATGGAAAATCTTTGTTTTTCTTACTTTGAGTCTCTGCAGTTAACTGCATTACTTGTATCTTCTTTTGAGGGATCTCTACATCTAGAATAATTTTTAATACTAATTGATGTTCTGTTTGCTTTACAACTTTAATCCTTAAATTGGGACTGAGGTAGGGCCAAGGCCGAGACCAAGGGCCTCGTTGTGCTTTTGGCTGGGTCTCCCCCAGCACCCTTCACCTTGACCCTCCATTTCCTGAGGTTAGGCCCTCTCACTCCACTCTAGGGTTCAGAGCACTGGATCTTCAGGGCCCTCTCAGGGCGGAGGATTAGGGACCTCAGAGCCTCCTGTCTGAACAGGGTTCCCAAGCCCTAAGTCCTGGGGCTTTCCTGGGGAAACCCCCTGCTTCTTCTGCCTCTCAGCTACACGTGTCCCTGAACTGTCTCTGATCCAGTTTGGAGGCTGCCCTACACCTTGTTAGTTCTTGCTTTTTCTATTGTTTTCTTAGAAATTTGACTGACCTCTTGTGGATATAAGAGTTCTTTACTCTACTTTCTCAGTATAATTTGTGATCAGTATTTGATCTATGCGCTCCAGGGAGTAGGTGGGTGGGAGCTGGGTAGCTTGTCTCTGGTTTGGTACCATTTTGACTGGAAGTCCCTTAAAGATATTTGAGAAGGGAAATGACGTGATCAGAACTGGTTGTTTTTCTTTAATTCAATTTTCTTTTCAGGTCTTTGTTATCTCCTTCCCTTCTATTCCCTCATTCCCCCCAGTCCCCTTACGTTTAGAAAGCAAAGAAAAATCTAAAACCCATTTTAAACATGCATATAGAGTCAAAAGACATCCCCGCATCCACCTTGTCTAAAGACTCCCTCTGCACCAGTCTGCACTCTGAATCTGTCAGTTGTCTATCTGGAGGTGGGCAGCAGCATGTTTCATCAGGTGTCCCCTAGAATTGTGGTTGGTCCTTGAGTTAATCAGAGTTTCTAAGTCTTTCAAAATTGTTATTGTATAAATGACATTTCCTTTTTTAATTATTATTTTTGATACTTGTACAGTTTAATTTGCAAACAGGATTTCAGTGACAAATTGTTTTTAACCAAATCATGTCTTGTAAACTGTTTATAGAAAACCCAGGGATAAAATGATCTATTCATTGTCGAAGGCCTTTTACATTATTGTGTTCGTCCTTTGTTGCCGTGAGAGAAATGATGACATGACTTGCATGTGACTGTTTTGAGCGAGTGAGGGCTGTGCAGGTCACCAGCAGGTCCTCCAGAGCCTTCTGAATCCAGTGACCAGACATTATTACAGTAGAAAGTACAGAAGGTAGAAGATGCTGAAAAGAACTAGTGCAATATTAGATTTAAATCTAGAGCCCCTGTAGCTACTTAAAACATGGTTTTAAAAATGAAACCCAACATTTTTCACTTTGTGTCCATACATACAAGTCTTCCCATAGCATTTCGTTATTCTCATGTACTTGTTCACTCATCTCCCAGTTGAAGGGCACCGTCTCGTTTTCCAATTCTTTGCAAATACAAAACAAGCTACTATAAATATTTTTGACCGTATAGGTTTTTTTTTCCTTTTTCTTTGATCTCTTTGGGTCATAGACCGTGTAGTGGTATCGCTGGATTGCACAATCTGGGGGCAAAGTTCCAGATTACTTTACAGCTTCACCAACAGTGCATGTTTTCCTTCAGCCCCTCTAGCGGTGTTATTTTTTTTTGTTAGCTTAGCCAGTCTGATAGTTGTACCAGTTTGATGGTGGAGTACCACCTGAGGTGGTACTTCAGAGTTGTTTGAATAATCATTTCTTTAATTATTAATTATTTAGAGCTTTTTTAAAAATATGGCTATTGATAGCTTGGTTTCTTCCTCTGAAAGCTGCCTTTGTCTTCTAACCATTCATCAGTTGGGAGAGGACTCATAAATTTCAATCAATTTCCTGTGTATCTGAGAAAGGAGACTTTTATCAGAGAAACTTGCTGTAAAGATTGCCTCCCATAGCTCTTCTCATTTTAGGTTTTGTTTGAGCAAAAACTTTTAAATTTGTTTTTGGTTTTTTTTTTCTCCACTTAATAGTATTTCACTTTTTCTCAATTATATGCAAAAATAATTTTCAGTATTCACTTTTACAAGATTTTGAGTTCCAGATTTTTTTCTTCCTCTGTCCCCTCCCCAAGATGGCGTGCAATCTGATAAAAGTTATACATGTACAATCATATTAAATGTATTTCCACATTAGTCATATTATGAAAGAAGAATCAGAACAAAAGGGGAAAACTATAAGGAAGGGAAAAAAAAAGAGAAAATAGTCCGCTTCCATCTGCACTCAGACCCCATAGTTCTTTCTCTGGATGTGGACAGCATTTTCCATCATGAGTCTTTTAGAGTTGTCTTAGACCCTTGTGTTGCTGAGAAGAGCTAAGTCTATTCAATGTGGCTGTTATTGTGTACAGTGTTCTCCTGGTTCTGCTCACCTCACTCAACATCAGTTCATGGAAATCTTTCCAGGTTTTTCTGAAGTCCGCCTGCTCATCCTTTCTCATAGCACAATAGTATTCTATCACAATGATATGCACCAGCTTATTCAGTCATTCCCCAGTGGATGGGCATCCCCTCTATTTCCAATTCAATTCGTGACTACCACAAAAAGAGCTGCTATAAGTATTTTTGTACATGTGGGTCTTCTTCCTCTTTTCTGATCTCTTTGGGATCCAGACCTTGTAGTGGTGTTGCTGGATCAAAGAGCATGCACAGCCCTTTGGGCATAGTTCCAAATTGCTGTTCAAAAATGTAATAACTCTTCGTGAGCCCACCTCCCTCTTTTGGGTCCTGAACTCGTCCTCTCACTCTAGGTATGATGAGCAGTTTCCTCCATGCTCTTTTTGTTGTTGTTGTTTAAATTTTTATTTTTGTGTAGGGAAAAGTCAAATACACATTTAACCCAATTTGGTTGCGAGTTCTTAGCTTTTGCCTTTTCCAACTTGTCAATATGAGCCACTGATTTTGGACCCAGAACGTTGCCACCCCAGTGACGACGGATCTCATCATATCTGTCATTGTAATTGGTTTTGATGGCTTCTACCAGCTTAGCCAGCGCTCCCTTGTCTTCAGGATTAACCTGTGTGAAAGCAGTGCTTGTGCAGGTCTTTCTGAACTAACATCCCAGTCTGGCTTTACCTTTGATATTACAGTAAGGAATCCCCATTTTCTGGCACAAGGCAAGTAGGAAGACCACTAGCTCAGTGGGGTCCACGTCATGTGCAATCACTACCAACTGTGCTTTCTTGTTTTCTACCAGGGTAGTAACAGTGTTAACACCTGCTCTGAGGACTGGTGGTCTCTTAGTGGGGACATCTCCTTTGCCTGCAGCCTTTTGTTCAGCCTGAGCCAGCAGCCTTTGCTTCTTATCTTGCTTTGTCTCTGGTCTATACTTGTGAGCCAGTTTAAGCAGCTGAATATCTGTCTGACGATCCAAAGCTTGGGTGAACTGGTTAATTGCCAGTGGGACTTTCAAACGTTTATAAAGGATAGACCTTTGATGCTGCAGTCGGATGTACCAAGGCCATTTGAGAAATCGAGTAAGTTCTTGGGTCGCTTCTCAAACAAAGGATTGACCACTTTCTTGGCCTCCTGTTTCTTTACCACAGCAGGGGCCAGAGCCACCTTCTTCCCCTTGGCCTTTCTTCCCTTTTGGCATCTTGGCCAGCTTAATGAGAAAGCCTTCGTGCTCTTTTAATTTGCTTTTGATACCACCCTTCATGCCTAAATCATGTGCCCATTTGTTCTGTGGTCTGAGCTGTTGACCTGTATCTAGTTTCTGCCAGACTCCTTTCCAGTTTTCCCAGTAGTTTTTGCCACATAGTGAGTTCTTGCCCCCTTGGGCAGTCTTTAGGTTGGTGATCTCATTTGTTACTGTATATTGTGTATCTAGTCTGTTTCACTGATCAGCCTGTCTACTTCTTACCCACATTGTTTTGATGATTATGACTTTGTAGTATAGTTTGAAACCTGCTCCTGTGAGACCCCCTGTTCCTCCAGATCAATTTTATTATTATTTTTTCTAGTTCTGTAAAGTAATCATTTGATAGTTGATTGCTATGACACTGAATGAGTAAATGGCTTTAGGTAGTATTGTCATATTTGATATTGACTTGGTCTATCCTTGAGCAATTAGTATTTCTCCATTTATTTAGATTTACCTTTATCTGTTTGCGTGTTTATTTTGGCCAGAACTGTTTTAAGAAGATGCATTTGATGGCCGTGTCGAGGATAGACTGCTGTGGAGTTTGTTGGGAAGGTGTAGCAGTGTTGGTGGTGGGAGAGGCCTCAGTTAGACAGAGGCTGGCAGGGGTTCTTCACTTGGGATCTATGAATTTAAAAAAGTATTTTGATAACTCTAATGTAATCGGTTTCCTTGGCAACCCTAAGTATCTTATACATTTGACATTACTCTGAATGAAAATTGTATCAGCTAGCGTTACTCTAGCATATTCTAGACATGACCCTGTGAGGGGCACCATTATGATTCTCATTTTACAGATGGTCCAAGGCAAGATTCCAACTGAAGTCTTTCTGATTCGAGGGCACTATGCAGGGTCCTGGAGAAGGACTGCCTCAGTTTCCCCAGACTGACAAAGAGGCCCTTGATCAAACAGGTGAAAACCCCCTAGTGAGGCAAATGGAGAAGATAGCTCCATTTTACAGATGAGGACATTTTGGAACAGAGTTTGTGACTTCTCCAAGGTCCTACAGAATTCAGGTCCCTTTTCTCCCAGTACCTTTCTTCTTCCTTAGACTACAACCATCAGACTTATCCTTAACTCTTGGGTCCTTCAGGGAAGCTGGCTGACTCTGCTTTTCCTGGAAGTGGACAGAAAGGACCAAGTAGAAGGCTGAGATGTTTAGGTTTGGTTCCTGGAAATTCTAGGTGAAGGAGAGCTTTCAGGCAGTCCCACAGGCAGCTCTCCCTAAAGGTTTCCCACGGAGCCTCAGCTCCTGGCTGGAAGAAGGAGGCAAATGCTGGTGGTCTGGCCAGCAGGCTGAGGACTGGACTGGAGAGTCCTGACTTGACTTCTGACTTGAGGGAGTAGGGACTGATTTGAGGTAGGAGCTGGGCTCTACTGGGCAGGCATCATGGATACTAGAACTGCCTGCTTATCCTCTCCCAGCTTCTGCCAGTAACCTAACAGATCAGCTGTTTTCCATCCCCTCTGCAGCCCATCCACTGGCACTTCTTTGGGTTTTCTCCATTAGTACCCGCTCTTCTCAGTGGGCACCTCACAGGCTCTCTGAGTTGCCTTCTTGGTCTGCCTTTGGCCCCGTCTGGGCCTGCCACCCACGCACCGATTGCTGTCCTCCTTCCCAGGCTTTGGCCCCAACTGGTAGCTCCAGATGCCCTAGGCTGAGGGAGGAGGACAGGAAGTGCTCCAGCAGGCCCCATCCTCCTGATTTTACTCTTGGCCATGACCCAGCCTTTGAGTTGTCTACCAGACTTTGAACCCTGGGGCCAGTGACCTCAGGCAGATCAAGAGTTCCTGGTGGGCCAACCCCAGTGTGCCCCTAGCCCCCAGCCTCCCTTCCAGACAGAGGCAGCTCCACCGTCTTGCCTGACTCTCTGGCCCTTGGCAGGGTGAGTACATTGTGAAACTAGTCCCTGCTGGTGGGATAGGGCAGGATTTCTTGTAGGTGTTATGTGTTGTTTGTGTGTGTGTGTGTGTGTGTGTGTGTGTGTGTGTGTGTGCTGCTACCAGGAAGCTGGGGGAAGTAGACTCATCTGTTGCTTTATTCATTAAGTCTGCCTTCTTCTAGGCTGGGATTGGGCCTTTAATCCCCCTCAGGGCTTCCAGCACCTTCTCTGGATAATATTACTAAACATGGAAGGTACAAAGCTCCAGGAGAGCAAGTTTATGATACTGGACTCCTGCCTCGAGTGTGGTGTGCTGAGTGTGTGTGTGTATGCATGTGCTGTGTGTGTGCATGTGCTGTGTGTGTGTATGGCGTGGGTGGGGATGAGTGAGGAGGGCAGTGATCACCAGGGACCCTCAACTCCAGCTTGGTGAGCCTGCCCAGGATTTGTGGAGGGTGTGTGGTAGTGGGTCAAGGTGGATCACTGTCAGTCCTAATGGTATGGATGGAGGCTGGCAGAGAGCCTCTTGGTACCCGAGCTTCTGCCTTTGTCCCTGCCTGGGCCCAAGCAGTTCTTGATACAGCTAGGCTCTGTGACGCCGCCCTTTGCTCTGCCCCTCACTCAGCTATGACTAGCTGCCTCAGTTCCAGCACGGGGCAGCCTGGTTCTGTTCCTGCCTTGGCAGCTTCCATTCAGGGGCTGACCTTATGTCCTAGCATCTGATCCTGGTCAGGGCCTCGGCCTACTCTGATTTCTGACCTCTGACCATTCATTCATTTAGCAAACATTTCCTGCGCCCCCATTTCTATGGTGAAGGCCCATTCTTCCAGGGAATGGAACTGTGACTGACACTCTCTCTGCTTTCCATGAGTTTCCCAGGGGGCAGGGAAGATGCCATTGAAAATAAAGTACCAATAAAGATGGTGGTGTTGGAGGGGCCATAGGAAAGCTCCTTTCCATACCAAGGGCACAGCTCTCCTGGAGGAGCTTAGGACTGACTGAGTGTGGAGGCCAGAATGGGGGCGTTCTCTCTCAGGAAAGGCAGCTGGAGGCCAGAGCCAGAGAGCCTGGATAGAACACAGCAGGGGTCTGAGGGAGCACGCGTGCGTGCATGCGTGTGTGTGCGCGCGCTCTCTCTCTCTCTCTCATGTCCAACTGCTTATTTCAATGGAAGAGGTCTAAGGCTCAGTTGTGGGCATGGTCAGGGCAAAGCCAGGGTTCTCAATTGCCAGTGTCTTTCTGTTCCATGTGTCCAAAGTTACCCTTTAGAAAAGATCATGCCGGGCTGGA